>VYZT01060113.1:0-17003 GCA_013400735.1 Pomatostomus ruficeps | reverse complement strand
GCCCCTGGACAGTTCATGGCTTCACAGGGAAAGAGCTGAAGATGGGGTTGCTGACAGGACAGGCATTCTGGCCTTAAATTTAGGATCTTTGTGTAGTGAAAGCCAGAAAGCCAGGGTGGCAACAAGAGTGAGTTTGGCTTGGTAGGGCACACGGTGCCTATCACAGCAGAGCAGGCAGCACTGAGAGTGTAAACAGAGCTCCTACAACCCAGGCCTGGCTGACACCCTGAGGTATGGAGAGCAGCTCTATGCATTTCTGTATTCATATCCTGCATGTGAGAAGGACTGCCTTGCATAGTGCATAGTGTAAAGAGACTTTTCTTTCGGCATGACCTTTGACACACACAGGTTGGAAGCTCCTCTAAGTCATTACATCAGCTCAGTAAGCCAGAGAAGTGACTTCGTTGTAGCCCTGTTCCCAGGTGCCAGTGGGAACCTATGCAGTGAAAAGCCCCAGGTCACAAATAGCCTGGGTCAGCTCAGCAGTCCCTGTGGTGGGTGACTGGGCAGCTGCCCTCAACACCAGCTGCTGTTTAATACTGAGAGCCCCAAAGAAGGAGGCCTTGTCAAGGTAGTTGGATTGGAGGACCATACTCCTAAATCCTCTGGAATCCACAGCCTCCCTTGGCACGGTATTTCAGTTCCTGCTGACACCCACGCTTACAATCTATTTCCCACCACCAAAGCCAGGTGTCGCTCGCTACTAAATTTATACCTTAATCCCCCGATTCCATCTAGTGAATATGAACAATTCCCTGCTTCACTGCAGCCCTGTACAGTTTGGGAGAGTGGTGCCACGCCTCCTCTTGCCCCTCCAGTGTCTGGGCTTAGCCATAATGGGTACCACAAACAGACACTGGAAGTGTTCAACACTATCTTCCCTGTTTATCCATCCTCTCACTCAGCTTGTCTCGGGTTTGGCATATTGTTGTTTGTGGTGGGCTGGGTTCTGTTTTGCAGCTTCATGAACTCCTTTCCTGACCCACTGTATCAGAAACAGGAAGCGCAGCCTCTAACCCACCCTGTTGCACCTACACCCAGCACTTGGCCTTGATCCCTTCCAAATGCCATGGCTGCATGTTTGTATCTGCCCACCCTCAACTTGCCAAGGCTCTTTTGCATTCCAGTCAAATAATCTGAAATAAAGAGCTTGGGCCAGTGTAAACATTTAGCG
Source organism: Pomatostomus ruficeps (assembly GCA_013400735.1). Classification (NCBI taxonomy): domain Eukaryota; kingdom Metazoa; phylum Chordata; class Aves; order Passeriformes; family Timaliidae; genus Pomatostomus; species Pomatostomus ruficeps. The sequence goes on along the minus strand of VYZT01060113.1, from coordinate 15,829 downwards.
AGGAGCCATCTATACTTGTAGCTGCGCAGAGGGCGGCCGGGCTCACACACAGCCCAGCACAGTGATGCTGTTGACAGGAGTGCAGAACAAACACATCTCCCAGCAATGCACACAAAATANCTGAGCACTTCTTCCCCTCTCGCAGGTGCTCTGCCGGCTGGTGCCTGCTCCCTCCCGAGTAGCACCGAGTGACTGTGGCACCAGAGCCCCACGTCCTCTGCTGCAAGTGGGGCCAAGCCCTCTCCTGGCGCTCAACATCGCAGCCAGAGAAGCCGAGCGGGAGCCCATGGGAGCGGGCTGGAAGGAGGCGATGGGGGCGCAGTGCGGTGCTGCCCTTCTTACGCCCTTAAATCCCCCGTGGACTCGGAGGTTAGGGAGCGAGGACACGGATGTGCCATTACCTTATTGATGTCCCACAGAACCAGCCTGCTCTGGCGCTTGGCGAACTCCAAGGCGGTCGCTCTGCCGACGCCATGGCCAGCGCCCGTGATGAGCACCAGCTCCCCGCTGAGAGACTTCCTCCTCACAGGCACGAACAGCTTCACAAAAGCCTCCAGGTAGGAGTAGAGGAGCGTGGCGAGAAACAGGAGAAGCTCCAGAAACAGATTCATTGTTTTGCCGGAGCGCCCTCGGTGCCTGAACTGCGCCGGGCCCGTTCCACCGCCGCCCGCCCCACAGCCTGCCGAGGCCACGCCCTCCGCCCGAGGCCACGCCCTCCGCCCGAGGCCACGCCCTCAGCAATCAGAGCGCGGTTGAGCGCGGGGGCGCGCCCGGAGGCGGGGCCAGGCCGCGGGTTCGACAGCTGCTGGGAGAGGGTTGCGCCTCGAGTGGGAGTGTCGGTGCCCCTTCCGACCTCTAGCGGGGAGGGAAAACAATATGGGAAGTGGCAACGTTGGGATAAGGTCGTTGATTAAAGTAAAAGATAAAAAAAGGGAAAGTTTATTGTCTACTTCCCCACGGGAAGCAGGGCTTCCGAACGCACATCGGTCGCTCCAGAAGGCAAAGACTGTAAATGACGAATGCCCTCCCCTTCCTCGTGTTTTATATCTGAGCTGACGTCACGTGGCATGGAATATCCCTTGGGTCGGTTTGGGTCAGCTGGTCTAGTTGTGTCGTCTCCCAGGATCTTGCCCACTGACGGAGCTGGGAATGTTGGGGATACGGCGCTGACACTGTGGGGCGCTGCCCCAAACACGGGTGTGTCACCAACCCCTCCCCAAGCCCCAGTACACGTCCCGGTACTGCGGGGCTGCCGTGGGGATGCAGCTCCGCCTTAGCCCGACCCAGCACCGGGCGCTGCCATTGGCGCCGCTGCCGCCAATGCGAGGCCAGCTTGTACAGCGCGGGGCGGTGGCGCTGGCCGCGGGCCGGCAAGGAGCGGTCGGTTTGAGCGGGGTCCTGGAGCGGGGTCCCGCAGCGGGAGGAACGGGCAGCCTCGCATCGCCCGCCCAGCGCCCCACTCACGGGCCCGGCCCTGGGGCAGAGGGGGGGTCGCCCCCGCGGCGCTGAGGTTGCGGCGGGGCCGATGCCGCTGCCGGCTGGAGCCCTGCCTCGGGCGGTGGCCGTGCTCTCGTTCTCCGTTCTGCTGAGCGCCCGGGGCGCTGCCCAGCGCCGCCCGACCCACAGGTACCGCGGGCTGTGGCGGTGGCGGAGCCGCGCGGTGCCCGGGTCGGGCCCCGGAGTCGCTGCCGGCGGTGGGCGGTCTGTTCGCCGGGAGCAGCCGCCTCTTGGCCCGGCCGAGATCCCGGGTCTGCCACGCACCCCTTGCCCGGCAGGGGGAGCTTGGCCGGGGTGGGCGATGTCCCTCAGGGAGTCCCTTTGGGGCGGGGCAGAAAGGCGAGCCGGGCTGTCCCTTAATGTGATGTAATAACTGAAAAGTACAAAAGCGATGTTGCCCTTTTCCGCGTCTCTGTTAAAGGCTTTCTTTTGTGAGTTGAATATTAGGAGGAATGTCTTCATAGAAAGGGTGATGAGACGTTGGAATGGGATACCCAGGGAGATGGTGGAGTCACCACCCCCGGAGGTGTTTAAGGAAGGACTGGACGTGGCGCTCAGTGCCATGGTCGAGGTGACACGGTGGTATTTGGTCATAGGTTGGACGCGATGATCTCAAACATCTTTTCCAATTGATTCTGCGATTCTGGGAGAAAGCTGGGTCTTTTCTGCATACTATAATATACTTTGCAGATCCGGGATGGAATAGCGGGTTAAAGCCTAATGAATGAGATTTTTTTTCCTTTTTTTTTTTTTTTTCTTTTAGTAACTTACCTGCAAACTGTTGGTCCCATCTTCATCCTGTAAACATGCTCAACAGTCACGATGTAAAGTTCCACCACAGCAAAGCTCTCACCTCCCCATATCCAGGATCACACATTGAGCGTAGCCAAGTTCCTGACGATAAAGTGGGCTGGCTGACTGAGTGGAAGGATTATAATCCTGTGGAGTACACTGCAAAGTCTGTTTTGGCTGGACCCAGTTGGGCAGATCCCCAAATCAAGTGAGTGGAAATGGTGGCTCTTCTCCCCTGTGAACATGGAAGCAGGAAATAGTACTGAATGGAGTTAACAAGATCATCTTAAGTGATGTGTGATTCTGCAGTGATGTGTGAAAGTCAAGGTTAAGAAATGTGGCGGTTAGAGAACTGAATTGTTTGGGTTTGTTGCGAAGGTCTTCGACACATGATTTTACTGAGCTGATGATTGAGATTGGAATAATGGACAGCTGTTGATGCTGTGTTAGTGTTTCTCTGTGTTGTGAACTAAATTAAAATGTAGTTCTCCTTAAGATTTTGGAAGAATGTTTTAGTGATACACTTGTTTGTTCATGGTTGGAATGCAGCATGAAAAAAGAAAGTGTAATTGTAGTTCTTGAAGTGAGTGCTCTGACTCAGAAAATGGAATGGTTGAATTAATTACAGTAACTTTTTTGTGGCTTTGTAACAATGGGGGTGTCAGTTCTTCTGTCTCAAGTAACAAGGGATAGGACAAGAGGAAATGGCCTCACATTGTACCAGAGGAGGTTGAGATTGGATAGTAGGAAAAATTTTTTCACCAGAAAGTTTGTCAGGCACTGGAACAGGCTGCCCAGGGAAGTGTTGGGAGTCCCCATCCCTGGAGGTATTTAAAAGACATCTAGATGTGGCACTTGGGGGTGTGGTTTAGGGGTTTGACAGTGCTGCATTTAACTGGGTGATTTTAAGGGTCTTTTCCAAACAAAATGATTCTGTGATTCTACTGCTCTAACCTTAGTAAGAATACCTTTGAAACACTTTGTCTAAATGAAAATTGAGAGAGCTGCAATATTAAATACTTTAGTTCTGCACTTTTGTCTGCAGAACTAAATACAGAGGGGCTGTCCTCAGTAAAGGTTGAGACTTTACAGCCTCCTGTAGAACAAGGAGGGCCTGCAGCTTCATTTCTGGTAAAAACTGCTCATTGGTCAAAGGGGTGTTGCTGGTCTGATGGCTTTTGTGTTTTATAATTTATCTCTGTTAAATTCTTCTTTGGCACACAGTGATAAAGGTTTTTCTCCCAAATTCAATGAGAGAGATGGAGAAGTGGAGAGGAAGAGTCTGAATGGCTTGTATGTGATTGAAAATGGGAGACCCCGGTGAGTGTGGGTTTTTTGTTTGCATATTCATTTCAGTGATGTAGTTTCAGTGCTCTTACAGGCCTGTCAGTTCTGATACACAGCACCTGCTAGAAAAAAGCCAAGAGAGAAAAATGGAATCTAGTTTGATGAATCTACACTGGTGAAGGAGAAAAACATGCTGTGCCTCTTGCCCTTTAAAGCACATGGTGACACCAAATATGTGCTGCTGTCCTTCCCTTTTTTGTTATTTAATTTTGATTTGTGGGGTTTTTTTAGGTTTTGGTTTTTTTAGGTTGGTTTCTTTTTTGTTTGGCTGTTTGAGTTTTTTTTTTTTAAGAATACTTTGAATACGTTTTGAATGTGGGGAAGTAAATATGTTTAATGTACTGTTGTGTTAAGGGTATGGAAATTTAGCAGAAAATAAACTCCCTTGAGTTTCAGTTGGTCCTCAGAGATCAGAGGAGCTGGGTGTGGCTGGGCTTAATTTCCACTTGGAACCAATTCAAGACTATAAAAGTCATGTACTGTGGCATTTATTTCAGGAATCCAGCAGGAAGGACTGGCCTCACTGGCAGAGGATTGTTGGGGCGTTGGGGACCAAACCATGCTGCTGATCCTGTTGTAACCAGGTAAGGAACAGGTACCCTGCAGTAGAGAAAAAAACCCCATGCATTTTGCTTCTATTCTGTATCTCTGGAGGGGGTATTACTTCTCATGGCCGTTTTCTCTGTGTGTTCTTTATGTGTAAGCCCATTCTTGCTTTTGTTATGTAAGAAACACTAACCTGACTTAATCTATGGTGGAAGGAAGTGGGATTAGGATGCTTTTTTGGTCACTGTATACTTTGTTTTGATGTTCTTTTCTCAGCAGGATGTGTGTGTACGTGCTAACCATTTTACAAAAAGCATTCAGAAAGAACTGTGTGGTTAACAGGAGTGCAAGCTAGAAAGTGCCGTGCTGAAGGCAGTGCCATGCTGAAGGCAGAACCATTGTGAAAAATCGTCCTGATACATTTTATTTCTTCCCCTTTCCAGAAGGATGCCGATGCTACAAGTCGCTTCCTTGAAAGTAAATGCTGGCATTGATTTTGTTTTATTTTTTGTTTGGACAACTTTTTTGCTTTGCCTGTTGGTAGTTTTTAATTCTTTGCTGAAGGTGATGGTGGCTATTTGTGTCTTTGTCCTGGCACTGCTGCAGCCTCTGTGGCCAATTCTGTTCCAGCAGAAACATTCTCATTCTCTTAGTGTGGATTGGCATAAGTGCCTCTCAGAGAGCTTTCAGAGGAGCTGCTGCTACCAGCCTGGCTGCAGAAATGTGCCTCATGGGAATTTTCTGCCTTTCTGGCTGAGGAAAACCTGCAGTGTTCTGCCCCTTGTTCCCTTTGTTGTGATCCTGCCAGATGGCATCCATCGGTCCCCCCCGACTGTTCATTACCTCTGTTTTGTTTGTCCCTGCACAGGTGGCAGTGCCTTGCTGTCCCTCTCTCAGGTCCTTGTGTCAAGGGAGCAGCAAAACATGTTCTTGTTTGTTGTTTGCTGCAGGTGGAAAAGGGATGGAAGTGGCAATAAAGTTGCTCATCCAGTTACTGGCAAGAACATCTTGCAGTTCGTAGCCATCAAGAGGAGAGACTGTGGGGAGTGGGCCATTCCAGGGGTAAGGGCAAAGCTCCAGAGGCAGCTGACGTTTTCCTGCTGGTGAGGCATGAGGCAGATATGGCATGTGTATGATGCGTGTGGATGTAATATACTAAGAGCCAGGAGTTAAAATATGTAGAATCTGAGGGATAATAATTTTTTTGTTGTTGTTTTCCCCCCTCTAAGGGGATGGTGGACCCAGGGGAGAAGATCACTGCTACCCTGAAGCGAGAATTTGAGGAGGAGGCCTTGAACTCTCTGCAGAAATCTCCTGAGGAGAAAGCAAAATGGGAGAAGCAGCTCCACAAGCTGTTCAGCCAGGAGCACTTTGTGGTGAGCTCTGTGTCTTTTGTGGTGGCCTCTTGAGCTATGCATGTAACTCACAGCTGTATGGAACCTGAAGAAGTGCAGCTGAATTGAAAATAAGTTGTGGTACTCATGTTCTTGAGGTGTAGGAAATGGAAGGGTCTGTTGAAAACTTGGTAAAGACAAATGTGTCAGAGGGAAAGAAAAAAGTGTGACTGATTCTGCCTTGTTTGTTGTGACATTGAGCTTGGTCTGGTTTGTTTGGGGCCTTACAGGTGTATAAAGGATATGTGGATGACCCTCGTAACACTGATAATGCCTGGATGGAGACAGAGGCTGTGAACTATCATGATGAAACAGGTAAATATCTCCAGGCGTGCTATAAATTGCTTTTTACTACATATGTTGATTTGAAATTGGGACTGTTGTTGAGCTGAGAATGGCAGTGAAATCAGGGGAGCATGAAAGGCAAACGTAAAATATGGGACTAGATTCTTAAATTGGTCTGTTATCTTGCACTCCCATTTTTCACTGGTAAGATAAATCAATCTGCTTAAGTGATTCTGATGTGTTCAAGACAGAGACTTCATGTGGTGACATCTCTACAGAATTTTGCATAGTAGATGCCAGTTGTGAAGTTTCACATGTGACTGGTCCTGGATTTATCAGGCCCCAGAAGCAGTGGATATAGTGTATCTTTAGCCTTTGTTTCCAATACAGAATAGAAAATTCCTTGGTTGTTGTCTATGAAGTCCTGAGATTCTTTTTTAAAAACAGAATAAAAACTTCAGCAAGAGAGCAGTTCAGCAACCTTTATGCATACCTTCTTAAAGTAGTATTTTTGATTTTGGGGCCTTCAGTAAAATTTTAATTATTTTCTTTCCTTCTTAAGTGTACATAAGTTTTAGAATTCAGTTTGTCCTGTAGAATAGTGTGTGAGAAAAGCAGCAGTCAAATGTTAAACAAACAAACAAAAATCCAGGCAGATGTATTGGCTGAACTTGGGGTAATAAGTACGTGTTGTCATGATGGTTTCCAGTAACTTTTCATGCTGTTGGTGATACCCTTGGAGTGGTGACAAGGAGTTAACTCAGATTCACCACTCAGATTTGCCTTAAAATAGTGTGAGTATGAAAAAGGTTTCTGGCACACAATCAGTGAGAAACTTGTTTTTTCTCTGAGAAGCAGTTGAAGGTTGCTGCCTGTGAAGGAGCGTTGTGGAAGGGCAGAACTCATAGGACGTGAGAGGGAAAAAGCAGGAAGAAAAGATGCAATAGCATGTCCTAACTCTTGTTTTGTGAACAGGTGAGACCATGGATAACCTGCCACTGGAAGCAGGTGATGATGCTGGAGTGGTGAAGTGGGTTGACATCAGTGAGAAGCTTGAGCTGTACGCAAGTCACAGCTACTTCATCAAGCTGGTGGCTGAGAAACAGGGAGCCCACTGGAGTGAGGATCCTGGCTCTGAGTGCCACGAGTGATGGAAACTTGCAACTGACAGACTCTGAGAGGAGAATACATTTTCCAGCCTTGAAACAGATGCCATTGTCATCCTCAGTGAAAATTCTGTGAAACTCAGCTGGGAAAAACACTGGACAGTGATAAACAGAGGCCATTCCAGAGACTTCAGATTGCTTCTTCTGATTTCTTAGCTAGTGTGAAATGAGAAGAATGTGGAGCTCTTGCTTTGCTTTCTTGGCTTCATTATTTGCAGCTGTTTTTTATAATGTCTGCAGATCTGCATGGCAGCACTGAGATTCTGACTGGTGGTAGTTCACAGGCTGTTCACCTTAGCTCTGTTTTTGCACTGATTCCTTGTCAGGAGTATGAATCCCTAAGGAATGAGAGACTTGTAGGATAACCTGAATAATGGCTTAAATTAAGTGCTGCATAATAAAGAAAAATTTCTGAGTCATTTCACTTAACATATCTTTGCAGTGATTTTCTATTGTGAGAGATTAGTTGTCACATTTAATTACTTTTTAGTTTACAGTGTGGCTGCTCTTCACATCTGAATGTGTGACAGTGCCTCTGTATAAAAGGGAAACTGTTGGAGGATGAAGCTTCGTGACTGCTTTGAGGAGCTGAATTTTGAGGTTCCTCTCTTCCCACGGCTTATGGCAGTACAGCTGTTGTGGAGACTGCAGCATAAAGAGAGTCACTGGAAAGAGCAGCCTTAAGTAAGATCTTGTAAAGTCTACTGATTTCTTACCCTGCAGGTGATGGGGGTAACCTGCAGTCGGGAGGCTGATGTGGGCCTTCTGTGGCATTTATGCTGCTGGCAGGAGCTGCACAACAGTTGCTGACATTTCTCCCTGTGTTTTTAATCAATTGCTGTTAATTGTGTATTGGTGACAGGAGCTGGTGACAGTGACAGCTAAAAGTTGATATTGAGACCCGAGGACTTCAGGAATTTTGATCCATGTGTTGAAGCAAGGTGGTGATAAATGTCATGGTCTGGAATTAACCTTGTGTAACAGTACTGTGACACACTCGTGCACTGTTGAGACTTTATCCACATCCTGCGTAACTAATGAATGGGTTTAGGGCTTGCTCCTTTTCAGCCTTACCCCACCTCCCAGTTAGCTAGTGAAACCTGAAGAAGTCATGTGTGTTTATGCAGGAAACCCTGGGAATCTTGAAGAGTTGTTAGTATGTTCCTTTCAAAGGAAAAGGTAATGCGAAGAGGTATTAATTTTTCTTTCAGTCTTTGTTCACCTCTTCCTGCCCATCTGATTTCTTCTCTGATGTGATACCTTGTGCAGAGCAGGCCCCCAGCAGTGTGGTTGGGTTTTGAAAGCATGACCCACAAGAGCAGACCCTTTCACAGGGTATGGGGAAGTGGATCTGCAGTCTATATTTACAGATTTTAATACTCTGGCTTGCATCAGAAAACCACAAGATGTCATGAATCATGCCTTCTTCAGACATTTTGGATGTTTAGCTTACTTATCAGCTGATAAAAATGACAGGTTTTTTTTATAATAACCCCTACTAATCCTTGGAGGATTGACAGGCTTGGCAGTGGAAATGTGTTATAAAAGGAATATTTGTTGTTTGTTTTTTCAGTATAGATATTCTGACTGTAGAGATGCTGGAGGAGTACTCAGGTGATAATACTGAGAGTACTGAAGCTGCTGAAAGTTCCCATTTTCTGAAGAAATGGGAACTTGTGAATTAAAGTCATTACCTTGTGATGCCAGCTGTGTACTGGCAGTGTATTTGCAGTTTGAGAGCTGTGCTTTCTGCCATCCAGCTCTGTGTGGGTTAAATAGAAAGCTCTTGAAAGAGTTTTGAAAATAGCTATTGAAAATAAGTTTTCAGTTATGGTACTTGCCTGATCCTGCTGTTTAGTGATTATTTTAGTAGTAAGTAAGTAAGTTTGAGTACATGTATCTGGGCAAAATCTTGTAGGATGTGGTTTGGAAGAAGCTGGCATCATGTTGGATCTGTCTGAGGCCACTGACATCAGCAGCTCATCAGGTGGGATGTTTATCCTTAATATATTATGTACTTCATAAATCCACAGCTGTAATCATCTTGGTGATGGTCATTATTTGTCCTGCAGAACTCAGACTGTTTAAAGGGTAAAGATTTCCCCTCTGCCCTGATAAGTTCAATTTCGTTGTATGTTTTCCTAGTAGTGGTGAGCAGTAGTGTAGAGCAGTGGTGAGCGTTGTCTCAGTGGAGAGTGAGTCTATCTCTTGTGAGTTACCCTCATGTGAACTATATTTGTTCTAAGGTGGCTGAATCCTGGCTGCAGAAAGAGCAGATAAGCAATAGGCTGCAGCCAGTCTGGAAAAGTACTGTCAAAATTACTTTTTCCGCCCAAGACATTTGAAATCCCAGAGGAAAGGTCTTTTCCAAATGCAACTAGCATAGAGAATATGCTTTTGTATGTGCAATCCAGGTTGAGTTATTGACACACTGCTGTGTGATGTTGCAGAATGTGAAGTGATCAACAAGTCAGGATTATGGAAACAAACGGGCAGTGGAACTGGTTTTGCTGGGAAGTAATCTCTGGTTTGTGCAAGAAGTTCTTGTGCTGAAAATAATCACAGCTTAATTCATTGTATCCCAGAGCATCAGGGATGACTACGATTATCAGCCCTTGCTGGTTCAAGAGCAAATTAGCAGGGGGTGAGGGGACTTCCACTATTTAGGCTACCAAAATAGCATTTCTGAATCCCATCTTCTTTTTGTTGGAGAGATGACATGGTTCAGGTGAAAGGTGTTTGCTTATCATCCTTTGTAGGAATAGCATTTGGGGGTTTTCCTTAAAGCAGAACATGCCTGGAGTGTTTTCAGTGAAGTGCTTACCTTAAAATCACAAATTTATGGGGATTCAGGAATAATCTCAACCTGTCCTGTTTTTTTTAATGCTTAAATTGTGCCTCTCTTGAGGTGAGGAAAAGATGGGCAATGGTGAAAGAAATAGAATTTTCTTTGACAAAGTTCTGACAAAACCCATATATCCGAGTAGACTTCTATTTTATTTGAAACTTTATGCAGTGTTAAGCTGACAGTAGAGTAAATAGAGGGAAAAAGTCTCATTTCAGTGTGTGGTAAAATCTACATTCTATAATTCTACTGGAGAGTTTTGTGAACAGCTTAGTCATTAGGTTAGTAATATTTATTGGTTCAGGGAGATCATGGATACATTTGGGGAAAACACTGGTTGTTTAGCTATGAACCAATTTAAGTAGTTAAATTTTTCTGCTGCCAATGAATGTAGAAACTTCCTGCACTTGTGTTATTTTATAAGAATTCAGTGAACCTTATTCCACCTTTTTCTTGAAAGCTGTGAAGCTGTTAATGACAGAAATAAGCAGGATTCACCGATTGTAGTGCAGTAGTGGGAGTCTGTTCAGCTGGGCTCAGAAAAGGAGATTTTCATTTATGTCTTCTGCAACAAAGAAGAGGAAAACGTTATTGACATTTTATGCCAAAGAGATATTTTTATGCTGTATCACTATCAATAAAGTGACTGATGCTATGAATGAGCAATCACTGGCAGAAGTATACATCTATTAAGATAACTCCTTGCAGCTTTCTTCTTTGATGGCTAGTAAATTGTCACCAGAAGAGATGGAAAAATTCTGGGAAGAGTGAAGGCTCCCTGTGTCTGACCTCTGACCAGAATCAGCCTCCACTTAAAATTAGGGACTTGCTAGTAGGGTTTTGAACACATTTCTTCAGTCTGTTTGTTTGGCCAAATGCCTTCTGTCATGTAACTCTTCTGGGCTTAACCTGTGCTATGTTGTTAATCCTGTTGACCTTCTGCAGTCTTATTATTGTTCTGTTTTCCTCTCAGCACAGCAGCCATGAGCTTCTGCTTACAATTTCTTTGCCTTATGTTGAGGTCTGAGTGATGTTCTTGATGGGAACATTCTGTCAGGTACATCTGCCTGCTCTTTTAGGTTTACCTTCCTTAATCCCAAAGCAGTGACACCATTCCTTCAAAGCGATGACTTTGTCCTGGTCTCCATCGCACTCTTGGAAGAAACGGGTTATGCAGTGTTCCATGGGAACAAGGGAGGCTCTCAAAGGTGCGAGCTCCGAGTGTGTCAATAATCTGTAAGAAAGAGCAGGTATGGAGAGCTGCATTTCCTCAATAAATCAGCAGGGTTATCAAAGGTCATCCAAGGTTCTAGAAGACAACAATGATGGCTTTATCAGAAATGCCCCAGTGGATTTTGATAAGGTGCTTCTGTAGTGAATCTGTCCCAGGTCATTATAAAGATGTCTAATACCTGATAAACTAAAATGCTTTTGCTGCATGTTTGTTTGCTAACATTTTTTTCCCTAAAACAAGTATCACTTGTACTTGCTCACAACTCATCACTTGTGGGGTTCTGCTGTTCATCTTCCAGAGATCAAGCTTGCGAAAGTGCTTAGCTGTGTTCTGAAACAGTAGGTATGATTGTCCTGAGGTATTGAAGGTCTGAACTTGTAAATATGGATCCCATCACTGAGTAATAGGACCAAAAGCTTGAAATCTGAGTCATGTTCTCAGAAGCTGGAGGCTTCCTCTGAACTGTGACTGTATCTGCTACTTAAACTGAGAGACCTCTGTGGTGTTAGTTGAAAACTGTGGATACCTCACTAGCCGATTTTTGCTGCCAGGGCTCTGTCCTTTGTACTTAGCCTGCTGCTCTTAGCTTCAATAATAACAGGATTTCTTCCTGGCTGGGAGCATTAGTAGGTATTAAGACACTCTAGAGCTTACAGTGTAATACATGATCATGCAAGGCAAGAGGGTAGCAGGTTCTGACCTAGGACATGACCAGGAAAACAATGAGGGAAAAAGTTCTGTGTTAAAAAGGGTGGTGGGAGGATACTGGCTCCTAACAGCTGAGGGACTGGTTATATATGTAGAGAATCCTTGGAGGGGTTTAGAAAAGTAAAACAGCCTGAGTTTAATCAGCAAATCAGAACTGAAACAAATATTTTTTTACCTGTCAACAGGGTGCTGATCAAGCTGGTGAAACTGCCAGTGCACAGGATACACGTACATGTGGTAATTTTTCTCAAAGTCATGCAGGAGCAGCTCAACCGGGTGGTCACCAGCCACAAGGCGCTTGTCATTCTGATAGATCTTTTTGACCTGAACACAACACAGAAATTGTTATTTTTTGTTTAGGGATGAAAATCTGTCCTGAAGAGAATTACCTGGCAAGAAGGTGTTTGGGAGAAATGAAACTTGATAATAAAATAGCACTAGGAAATGGATTTTAGTGTTTGTGACCATACACAGCATGAAAAGCTTGCCTCAGGTGGTACAGGAGATTTTTGTTGCTGTCCATGTCAACTTTGGCAGTAACCAGAAATGAAGTGAAATTCTTGTGGCTTAATTGTCAGATTCAGCTAAGGTGGAGGGGCAGTAGCCTCAGCTTGGTAGGAGATAAAACTAGTTTTATCACATCTTCTGTCCTGAGGCAAGCAACTTGTGTTTTGGTGTGAAATAAGCCATCTCAGAAGTAATCTAATTCATACCATTTAGTGTGAGATATTCTGAGCTGGTCCATGTAACTACATGGTCTTATTTGAAAAGGATTGCTGACCTTATTCCTTTGCTTTTCAGTTAGAATCCCGGAAGTGTTCAGGTCACGTTCATAATATTGAATAAGGATGTTCTTAAGCCAGTCTCTCATCCGGAGGGGAAACTGATCCACTTCGTTATCAGTACAGGGAGGGATGTCTGTGCCAAAGAGGAAAGCTTTTGTTAACAAGTCATCTCTTAAGTCTCCATTCAAGCATTTCTGAGATTTGACTCTCACTATCAAACTTCCAGTTAAAACTGATGGAGCTGTTAATAAATAAAATTGTGAATGCACTTAATGTGTTCAATTATAAATCTACAATTTTTTTGTGCACATGCTTAACCAGTTGTGCAAGCCACCACCTTTATATAGCTGTGCATCTTCTGAGCACAGTTGTGCAGTGAAGCTGTTAGCAGTCCGCTGCATGAAAGCAGAGTTTTTGAGAGCAAAGGAATATTCTGGCCAGGAATGCACTTTTCTCCTACCATATGCAGCAGTTGAAGAGGTTGGAAATCAGTCCTGGCTTTTAGATCCTGACTTCCACGTTTGGCATCTAAGTTTGGTTGTTGATTGTTGGTTTTGGTTTTTTTTTTTCCATGGGGGTTTGAGATGGACATTTTCATTTATTAACTCTGTGCAAACACTGTTTTCTGGTCAAGGATCTACAAAAATCTTCAGAGGCTATAACAATAGGAACATACAAGACAGTGCAGGGGGAAGGTAAGGTCGACAAAAAATTGGTGTAAGCACAGGACAGATGTCTAGGTTTCAGATACTTTTTAAACATGCTTAGGGTTTGAAGGTTTTAATTAGCAGATCATTTATGCACAAGTGGCAGATTACAGGAAGAAAGGTAATTTAGGGCTGGCTGATGGGTTAAGGCTACTGGCTCTTTATACCCTAGGTGAATTCTTCATAGAAAAACAAGCTTACATTTGCAGGAGCCCATATAGTCTAGGTGCAGCTGGCGTCCTATTTTTGTCCCTTCCAGTAGACATTTGGTGCCAAAGAGTTGACATGTGCCATCGTAAGTCTTGTTGTCCGTTCCACAAACCTGGAGGAGGAGGGAAAAACAAAACCAACCCCCACCACCACTGTGCTGAGAAAATTAAAGCTTCATTAACGGGTGGTGAATACCCACAGGGAGTACACATGATCAGAAGTATTGGAAATCTTCGTTGTTGTGTGCCCACGTAAGGATTAGTTGTCCATACTTGCACGCCAAGTTTTGCAACACTTGAGTTTATTTTTGTGCTTGTAATATAGTCTCTGAGATGCTGTGGCATTATTTCACTCGGTGTGTACTAAGTACTCAGCATGTGCTCTAAAACACCAAATGGATCCATAGAATTTTTAGTGACAGGGAAAAGCTACAATCCCTGACAGACTGAGTGGAGCAAGGCAGTTCCTGTGGAGCTACAGGGGTTCATACTGTTCTCAAGCCATAGTCAGTAAGTTTGGCTGCTTTATACTTAATTTTGCAATTACTGGAATCACTCAAATTCACTTGCGTGCTTTTTAGGGTAGAATCATTTTAAGTCATAGCAGGGGAATATGTTATCTTGTGGACACTTTAGGTGGCTTTTCCCAGTCCTGTGCACTGGGTGAAATACTCACGTGCTCATAGTCTTTGGTGGGAGGGCAAGCAGCAGGATCTTGGCAAATGCAGTGGGGTTTCCCTTGTTTGTCTGCATGGCAGACTTTACCTCTTTTGCAGTGGAAGTTCCGACATGGGTCTGGCAATCCTAGCAGGAAAGAGGAACTGTTAGAGGCAATGGGATGAAGCCAAGTGTTTGTCAGATGCTACTGACAGCCAAAGCAAAATACAGCCCCATATTCACCAAGAAGTTCAAGTGCATTTTTAAGTTTGTTAAAATGAAGCTGGATCTTGTATTGAATAAACTAAGCCAAACTTTAAATGAGATTTTTTGTGAGACTTCTAGCAGTCCCAGGTTTGAATTGGATGGGGAAATCATTTTCTCAGAAAAAGCTGTTTCTTCTGTAAGGACTGACATTCACTTCCAGTTTCCTTTGGTGAAACATATCCCATCTGTCCTTGCTGAATCAAGCACTGGCATTTGTCCCACTCCTACTTGAATTCAAGCTACTGTTCTGAAACTGAAAGCTCTCAGTGCAGGGTAATTCCCATTTCTGTGTAACTGACACAAACATTTGTGCAGTGCCTACAAATGTTTTTCACAAACAAATTACTAAACCCAAGGGCGTATGGAAGGGGTTCTCTGGGAACACAGGATTAGGCACAAGCACAGCTCAGTCATGTGAAATCCTGTGCTGCAAAAGGCAGAAAAGAAATGCAGACCAGCAGATTCCCCAGCTGCAGAGAGCTGGGAGGTACATGACAGCTTTGCTTGGGGCTTACCAAGGAGAGCCTCCTCATTCCCGTTGCTGACACTTTCCGTCTCACCATGGGACCTGCCTGTAGTCTGAACCTGCACAGTTACAGAGGCATAAGCAGAAAGTTGTGGTAAATCTCAGGAAGAAAAATAAATAGTTGGACAAATTTTTTTCAGGTTCGAATATAGAGCTGAGGCACAATTTGCTCTTCTTGCAGCAGAGAGAGGTTGCTATGCAAGATGTGTGAGAAGAACATAAAGTCTCTGGTAGTATTAACATGCTCTTGTTATTTGGGGGGAAAAAATAGAGTAGGAGGTGGAGAGAGAGAAATAGGAGCTCAGTAAGGCCTGAGTTTCTTATAATTATTTTGTGGACTCTAGTCCTGCCTTTCCAAGCTGTTCACTTTTGTGTAGTAGTATTTAAAATCTTTGTGACAGAGGAGTGAATAGGCTGTCCTAGTAAGCTGGAGACTGGGTTTCAGGTTCTGTATCTGTGTATCTGTATTTATTCGTGTGTTTCATTACACACCCTATTGGGTCTGGAGCTCTTACATGATTGGTGTCCACTCCTTTTCTGGTCCAATTCACCTAAATGCTCTCTGTGCAGTGACACAGCAGGAACCAGAGGAATAGTGAATAAAAGAGGAGATGAGAGTTGTGTATAGTAATAAGTTATTACACCTTTTTTTTTTAAAAAAAAACAACAAATCATTTCAATCATCAGGAATTTAAATTTGGAACTGGTCCCTCTCCCCCTTTTTGTAGTATTCCAATTTTATTTTAAAGATAATTTACCTTATCTTCACTGTCCATTGAATTCATGCTCTGAACAGAGCTACTCATTTTCAGTTTTTGCTTGTTGTCAGAATTAGGTGGCTCATGATCATAATCTTGTTCAGAG
>VYZT01060112.1:0-14538 GCA_013400735.1 Pomatostomus ruficeps | reverse complement strand
CAGGCGGCCGCCAAGCTGGCGCTGCGCAAGCAGCTGGAGAAGACGCTGCTGGAGATCCCTCCCCCCAAACCGCCCGCGCCCGAGATGAATTTCCTGCCCAGCGCCGCCAACAACGAGTTCATCTACCTGGTGGGGCTCGAGGAGGTGGTGCAGAACCTGCTGGAGACGCAGGGTGAGGAGACGGGACTGGGAATGGCGGGAATTGCACAGGGATAATGTAAAATTCGCGGGAATTGGATGGAGATCGCGGGAATAATTTAAAATTCACGGGAAGTGGATGGAGATCGCGGGAATTGGATGGAGATCGAGGGAATAATTTAAAATTCACAGGAATAATTTAAAATTCGCGGGAATAATTTAAAATTCATGAGAATTGGATGGAGATGGCGGGAATAATTTAAAATTCGCGGGAATAATTTAAAATTCATGAGAATTGGATGGAGATGGCGGGAATAATTTAAAATTCGCGGGATTTGGGTGAAGATCGCGGGAATAATTTAAGATTCGCGGGAAGTGGATGGAGATGGCAGGAATAATTTAAAATTCATGGGAATAATTTAAGATTCGCGGGAATTGGGCGGAGATCGCGGGAATAATTTAAGATCCGCGGGAAGTGGATGGAGATCACGGAAATAATTTAAAATTCACGGGAATAATTTAAAATCCGCAGGAATAATTTAAAATCCACGGGAAGTGGGTGGAGATCACGGGAATAATTTAAAATCCGCGGGAATTGGGTGGAGATCGCAGGAAATGCGGGGTTTGAAGATGACCGGGATTGTTTAAAATTCAGGGCAATGCGGGGTTTAAATCTCGCAGGAATCATTTAAAACACATAGAAATACAAGGTTTAAATCTTACAGGAATACAGCGTTTGAGCCTCACGGAAATGGTTTAAAACTCAGAGAAATACAGGGTTTAAACCTCGCAGGAATCGTTTAAAACTTGTAAGAATGCGGGGTTTAAATCTCAGAGAAATTATTTAGAACTCGCAGGAATACGGAGTTCTTAAATCTCAGAGAAATACGGGGTTTAAACCTCGCAAGAATTGTTTAAAGCTTACAGGAATAAAGGGTTTAAATCTCACAGAAATACAGGGGTTTAAACCTCGCAGGAGTCGTTTAAAACTCAGAAGAAGACAGGGTTTAAATCTCAGAGAAACACAGGGTTTAAATCTCACAGGAATTGTTTAAAAGTCACAGGAGGACGGGGTTTAAAACTTAGTGAAATACAGGGTTTAAATCTCACAGGAATACAGGGTTTAAACCTTAAAGAAATACAGAATTTAACTCTCACAGAAATACAGGGTTTAAACCTTGCAGAAATCATTTAAAACTCAGAGAAATGCAGGGTTTAAATCTTACAGAAATACAGGGTTTAAACCTCAGAGGAATACAGGATTTAAGCCTTGGAGAAATAAGTTAAACTTCAGAGAAACACAGATTTTAAACCTCACACAAACCTAAGCATACAGAGGACTCCGATGAAGAGACTTAAGGGGTTTTTTTGGCAGTTTTGAATTGATTTTGAAGAGATTTTGAGCTCCTCCGGGCGTGTTCTGGGCGGGAAGGCCGATCCACCATGTTTGTCCCCTCATGGAAGGCGGCTCTGGGCCTGACCCGCCATGTTTGTCCCCGCAGGGAAGGCGGCTTTGGGGCCAATCCCAAGTGTTTGTCCCTCAGGGAATGTGGCTCTGGGGCCGATCCCAGGTGTTTGTCCCTCACACCCGCCATGTTTGTCCCTCAGGGAAGGCGGCTNCCCCCCCCCCCCCCTGTTTTTCCCCCTCAGGGAAGGCGGCTCTGGGCCTGACCCGCCATGTTTGTCCCCTCATGGAAGGCGGCTTTGGGGCCAATCCCAAGTGTTTGTCCCTCAGGGAAGGTGGCTCTGGGGCCAATCCCAGGTGTCTCTGAGGCTGATCCCAGGTGTTTCTCCCTCAGGAAAGGCCACACAGAGGCTGACCCGCCATGTTTGTCCCTCAGGGAAGGAGGCCCAGGGTGGATCCACCATGTTTGTCCCTCAGGGAAGGAGGCCCAGGGTGGATCCACCATGTTTGTTCCTCAGAGAAGACCATGCTGGGCCTGACCTTCCATGTTTGTCCCTCACATCTGCCATGTTTGTCCCTCAGGGAAGGCGGCTCTGAGGTTGACCTGCCATGTTTGTCCCCTCAGGGAAGGCCACACTGGGCCTGACCCACCATGTTTGTCCCTCAGGGAAGGCGGCTCTGGGCCTGACCCACCATGTTTGTCCCTCAGGGAAGGTGGCTCTGGGGCTGATCCCAGGTGGCTCTGAGGTCAATCCGAGGTGTTTTCCCCTCAGGGAAGGTGGCTCTGGGCCTGACCCACCGTGTTTGTCCCTCAGGGAGGGTGGCACTGGGAATGATCCCCGCTGTCTCTGGGGCCAATCCCAGGTGTTTGTCCCTCACACCCGCCATGTTTGTCCCTCAGGGAGGGTGGCACTGGGAATGATCCCCGCTGTCTCTGGGGCCAATCCCAGGTGTTTGTCCCTCACACCCGCCGTGTTTGTCCCTCAGGGAGGGTGGCACTGGGAATGATCCCCGCTGTCTCTGGGGCCAATCCCAGGTGTTTGTCCCTCACACCCGCCATGTTTGTCCCTCAGGGAGGGTGGCACTGGGAATGATCCCCGCTGTCTCTGGGGCCAATCCCAGGTGTTTGTCCCTCACACCCGCCGTGTTTGTCCCTCAGGGAGGGTGGCACTGGGAATGATCCCCGCTGTCTCTGGGGCCAATCCCAGGTGTTTGTCCCTCACACCCGCCATGTTTGTCCCTCAGGGAGGGTGGCACTGGGAATGATCCCCGCTGTCTCTGGGGCCAATCCCAGGTGTTTGTCCCTCACACCCGCCGTGTTTGTCCCTCAGGGAGGGTGGCACTGGGAATGATCCCCGCTGTCTCTGGGGCCAATCCCAGGTGTTTGTCCCTCACACCCGCCATGTTTGTCCCTCAGGGAGGGTGGCACTGGGAATGATCCCCGCTGTCTCTGGGGCCAATCCCAGGTGTTTGTCCCTCACACCTGCCATGTTTGTCCCTCAGGGAAGGCGGCTCTGGGCCTGACCCGCCCTGTTTGTCCCTCAGGGAAGGTGGCGGTGGCCGTGTCCTGCCGGGAGCCCTACCTGTGCGCCCAGTGCCACACGGACTTCACGTGCCGCTGGCGGGAGGAGAAGAACGGCACCATCATGTGCGAGACCTGCATGGCCTCCAACCAGAAGAAGGCGCTGAAGGCCGAGCACACGAACCGGCTCAAGGCCGCCTTCGTCAAGGCCCTGCAGCAGGAGCAGGAGATCGAGCAGAGGATCCTGCAGCAAACGGCCCCCCCCGGGCAGCCCAAGGCCGAGCCCGTGGGGCAGCACCACGCGCTCAAGCAGGTGAGGGCCCGGCCCCGCCGGATCCGTGTTTTCCGGAGGGGGGAAAGCGTTTGGGGTTATTCCCAGGGCTGGGGAATTTGTTGGGTTTGGTTGGGTTTAGGGTGGGGTGGGAAAGGGATGTGGAGGTTGTCCAGTCTGGCCCCAAAAGATCATCTGATCCCAGTGATCATCCAGTCCCAAAGATCATCCAATCCCACATTCCAAAAACAATCCAGAGCCAAAGATCATCTAGTCCGGCCCCAAAAGATCATCCAGTTCCAAAGATCATCCAATCCTAAAGATCGTCCAATTCAGCCCCAAAAAATCATCGATTCCCACCCCAAAAAGCTCATCCAGCACCAAAACGCAACCTTAAACTCCCCTAAACCACAATTCTTCTTTTTGCTGCTTCCCATTCCTCTTCCCAGCAGCACGAATCCCAGAATCCCAAAATCCTGGAATCCCAGAATCACAGAACCCCAAAATCCCATAATCCCAAAACCCCAGAATCCAAAAGATGAAAATCCCAGAATCCAAAATATCAAAATCTCAGAATCCCAAAATTCCAGAACCCCAAAATCTCAGAATCCCAAAATCCAAAACATCAAAATCCCAGAATCCCAAAATTCCAGAACCCCAAAATCCCGGAATCCCAAAATCTCAGAATCCCAAAACTCCAGAATCCTAAAATCCCAGAATCCAAAATATCAAAATCCCAAAATCTCAGAATCCCAAAATCCAAAATATCAGAATCCCAGAATCTCAGAACCCCAGAATTTCAGAATCCCAAAACCCCAAAAGCCAGAACCCCAAAATCCCAGACCAGTTTGGTTCACAAGGACCCTCCAAACTCACCCCATCCCATCACCACCAAAAAAAAAACCTCAAATCCTCCTTGGCTGCAAAAACCCCTGGGAATATTTGGGTGCCGGAATAACCGCGTGTCCCCGTTGTCCCCGTTTGTCCCCGCAGAGCTCCGGGCAGCTGCCGCGCGGCGCCGGCGCCTCCCGGGGGGTCCTGCACGCCTTCAGCCCCTCGCCGAAGCTCCCGAGCGCCGCGGGCGCCCTGGGCAGCCGGCCCGGCAAACACGGCGAGAGGACGGGCGGCAAAGGCGCCGCCGCCGCCTGGAAGAAAACGCCCATCGGCACAGGTAGGGCAGCCGGGAGCCGCTTTTCCCGGGAAAAATTCCCAATTTTCGGGTGGGAATCGTTGTAGGGAAAAAATAACGGTGGTGCCGAGGGTTGGAGGGTGGAGTTGGTGTCACCGGTTGGGGTTGGAGGGGTTTGGCCTCGTCAAAAAGTCCTAAAGGACAACCAGGATTTCCAGGCAGGAAATTCCGGATTTTTCCTGAACTTCCTTGCTGGATTTCTTGGAATTCTTTTAATTCCCAAAATTCGCTGATCACTTAAAATTTGATCACTTAAAATTCACCGACCACTTTAAAATTTAATCCAGGAGGAGCTCAAATCCTGAATTTTGCTCCTAAAATCCCGCGGATTGGGACGGCTCCCAAAAACCGACACAAAACGGGATAACCCAGGCGAAAATCCCGATTTCCCACACGCTTCCGCCGTTTCCCACGCGATTTCCGCGCCGTTTTCCTTCGTTTTCATGCCTCCAAGATCCGATTTTTCCCATTTTTTTGTCGTTTTTCCCAGGTGGGGCCCTGCCCTTCGTCAGCCCCGGGCTGGCCGTGCACAAATCGGCGTCGGCCGTGGAGCGGCAGCGCGAGTACCTGCTGGACATGATCCCGCCGCGCTCCATCCCGCAGTCGGCCACGTGGAAATGATCCCCAGGGACACCTTTGCCTCCGGCTCCGCCATCCTTGGAAAAAAATTTTTTTTTTTTTTTTTTCTGGAATTTTTTTTCGGGTTTTTTTTTTTGGGGTTTTTTTTCCAACCACGCTTCCTTCCCTCCTCCTCTTCCTCTTCCTCCGTGTGGGAATCCCAGCCGGGGATCCGATCGTCCCCGCGGCTTCGTTAGGACGCGACAAAAAAACAAAAAAAAATTATAAAACGACGCCAGGAAGCGACGCCGCGCCCCTTTCCCGGCTCCCAGATTTTTCATGGAAGCCGCCAGGGGAGAAAAATAAAAACAAAAAAAAAGGGGGAAAAAAAGAAGAATTCCTTAAAAAACCAGGAAAAAAAACTACACAAAAATCCTATTTTTTTTTTTTTTTTGTTTTTTGTTGTTTTTTGTTGTTGTCGTCGGCTTTTTCCCGCCTTTAGTTTTTGGATTTCGTTGGCACCAGCACAACAGGAAGGACTCGGCGATTCCGGAATTTCGCGGTGCTGCCGAGAGAGAAGAATTCCAGCCCGTCCCCATCCCGCTTTTCCGGGAATTCCCGGCTTGATAATTCCCCGAAAAAAAAAAATCCGAGAAAAACGAGCGCGAATTCCCGATCCCGGCTGAGTTTGGTTTGGATTTTTTTTTTTTTTTTTCCTGTAGGGATTTGGCCGAAAAATCGGGAAAAGCTCCCGCGGGAGCTCCCCGGGTTTTTCGTTGGATTCTGTTTGGAATTGACTTTGGAGCAGCAGCCGCCGGAAAAAACCTCCTCGGATCTCCCTCCTCCGGCGGAGTTCGGGCGTTCCCGACATTCCCAGAAACTCCAGAGCGCGAAACTTTCGGGAATTTTTTCCCTTCGGAGGGGTCGGGTTGGGGTTTTTTTGTTGGGTTTTTTTTTCCCCTTTTCTGTCGCCATTTTGAGGGATTTTGCTCAAAAATCCTCAGAATTCCAGGAGCTGCCGCATTCCCGGCGGGAATTCCGGCCCTTCCCGCGATCCCGGTTCTTCCAGCACCCCCCGCCTCCGTCGCTCGCCCGTTTTTGATGGATTTTTCCATCTTTTTTTTTTTTTTTGGGAATTCCAGAGGTTCGACCGCCCCCAAAATCCGGTTTGGGTTTTTCCCATTTTTTTTTTTTCCCCCCCGAATTCCGGACGGATCCAAGGGGGGGCGGAATTCCCGGAATTCCACGCCTTATTCCTCGCGTCGGCGCCGGAAAAAAAAACAGAAAAAAAAAACAAAAGGCTCCGACGGGAGCGATTTTTGGGGAAAATTATAAATATGTATAATCTAGAGATCTATATATAAAAACACACCAAAAAAAAACCACAAAAAAAAAAAAAATTTGGGGGGGAAAAAAAAGAAAAAAAAGCGGGAAAAAGAAAAAAAAAAGGAAAAAACCGGATTTTTATTTTCTTAGGAATCGCTGGGGGAGATCCGAACTCGGGGCCGGGAATTCCTTCGGGATCCGAGTGAAATCCGATTTTTTTCGGGATTTAACGTAGGAACCGAGTCGTTTTCCAAACCAGGATTGATTCCGGAGGGGGAAAAAAACCCAAAAAAACCCCGGAATTCCCGTCGGGAACGCGGATTTTGCCGCGTTTTCCGTCGGGGCGGGAATTTGGGGTGGAATTCCGAGGTTTTTTTTCATTCCGAGCGCGTGGGGGAAAAGGGACGGAGCGGATTCGCTTCTCCCGTCGGATTTCGTGGAAAAGTCACCGCTTTTCCCGCTTGGAATTATTTTTTCCGGGGATTTTTCCCCTTTCCCGGTTTTTTTCCCCCCTCACGGATGCCAACGTTCGATTCCCCCCCCTCCCCGGAAAAAATTCCCAGGAAAATCCCAACAAAACTCAAATTAAAATCTCAATTTTTTTTTTTTAAATTTTATTTTTTTTTTTTTTAAATTCCCGCCGTTGGGAAACGACTTTGGAGAATTCCCGGAAAAAAAATAAAAAAAGGGGAATAAAAGAGAGGGGGGGAAAAAAAGTTCAAAATTCCAAAAAAACAACGTCAAAAACCTTCCTGGATCTCGGGAATGGGAATTCCAGCCGATCGAAATCATCGGGAACGTTGGAATTTCGGGATTTGGGAATGAAAAATCCGCTTGGAAATCTTCCATCCCGGATTTTTTTTTTTTGGGATGGATAATTCCGAATAAATCCCAAAAAAAAAATTTATTTGGGGAATGGGGATTTAATTGGGAGGGAAGGGAAAAATCCAGCCTGGAATGGGGTTGGAAAATCCCAAAATTCCCGCCTGGAATGAGATTGAAAAATCCCAAAATTCCCGCCTGGAATGAGATTGAAAAATCCCAAAATTCCCACCTGGAATGAGATTGAAAAATCCCAAAATTCCCACCTGGAATGAGGTTGGAAAATCCCAAAATTCCCACCTGGAATGAGATTGAAAAATCCCAAAATTCCCACCTGGAATGGGGTTGGAAAATCCCAAAATTCCCACCTGGAATGGAGCTGGAAAATCCCAAAATTCCCACCTGGAATGGAGCTGGAAAACCCCAAAATTCCCACCTGGAATGGGGTTTTTTTGGGATCCAGGCCGGTTCTGACGTGGTTTTTTTTTTTTCCCCCGTTTTTCTGGGAATGTTGCAGGGAATTGGGAGGATTTGGTTCTTCCGGCCGCGTTTCCGCCAAATCCGGGAAAAAAAAATCCGGGGAAAAGAAATCCGGGAAAAGATTCCGCGCGGGAAGGCCGGGGAGCGGCTTTTCCGTCGGAATTCCGGGCTCCCGGCGGGGTTTTGTGGGATTGGGATCGTTCAGGTTCAAGGTTGTTCTTCAATACAGATTTTCCAAACCTCCTCCCGGTCTCCTTTTTCCAGGAAAACGCCTCAAAAAATGGGAAAAAATTCCAATTTCAGGGAATATTCCCAGCGTGGAATTCCGCTCCGGAGGGGAATGTTTGGGAATGGTGAAGGGAGGGGTTGGATGTGAATTTGGGAATAAATTTGGGGTTTGTTCCCATTGGGAATTCCAGAATTCCTGAGGGTGCTGGGTCCCGTTTGGGATTCCCAAATCCCTTGGGGTTCCGGAATCCGGGGATCTTTGGGATTCCCAAATCCCTGAAGTTTTGGGATTCCCAAATTCCTGAGGTTTATTGGATCCTCTTTGGGATTCCCGAACTCATGGGGGTTTCTGAATCCCGAGATTTTTGGGATTCCCAAATGCCTGAGGTTTATTGGACCCCCTCCGGAATTCCCAAATCCCTGAGATCTCCTGGATCCCCTTTGGGATTCCTGACCCCACTGAGATTCCTGAATCCCAAAATCTTTGGGATTCCCAAATCCTTGAGATCTTTGGATTCCCTTTGGGATTCCTGACCCCATTGGGATTCCAGAATTGCTGAGATTTTTTTGGATCCTCTTTGGGATTCCTGAGTTCTGAGATCTTTGGGATTCCCAAATCCCTGAAGTTTTGGGATTCCCGAATTCCTGAGGGCTTTTTTGGATCCTCTTTAGAATTCTGGAATTCCTTGAGATCTCTTGGATCCCCTTTGGGATTCCCAAATTCCCGAGGGCTTTTGGAATTCCCGAATCCCTGAGATCTCCTGGATCGCTTTTGGGATTCCTGACCCCTTTGGGATTCCCAAATCCTTGAGATCTCTTGGATCCCTTTTGGGATTTGTGACCCCATTGGGATTCCGGAATTCCTGAGATCTTTGGAATTCCCAGATTCCTTGAGGCTTTTGGATCCCCTTTGGGATTCCCAAATCCCTGAGATCTCCTGGATCTCCTCTGGAATTCCCGGAATCCCTGAGTTCTCCTGGATCCCCTCTGGAATTCCCGGAATCCCTGATGGCTTTCGGATCCCCTTTGGAATTCTGGAGTCCCTGAAATCTCTTGGATCCCCTTTGGGATTCCTGACTCCGGAATCCTGGAGATCTTTGGGATTCCCAAGGAATCTTTGGGTCCCGTTGGCTGGGAGGACGATCCCAAGGAATTGCTGAGTCCTGCTGGGAATTCGCGACATCCCCGAGGCTGAAGAGCAGGAATAACTCGGGCCTGGCGCCGTCAATTTGGGATTTGGGGCTGGAATTTAATTGGAGTTGGGATTGGGATCGGTGGGTCCCACCCGCAGCGTCGCCCTTTTAACCCGCGGCGTTGCCCCTTTAAGCGCCGGCACCGCCCCTTCACGTGTCTGAGCCACGTGAGTTTCCCGCGCGCGGGAACTGGCCGGGCGGCGCGGTGACGTCACGGGGAGTGACGTCAGCGGGAGAGCGCCGCGATGGCGGCGCCGAAGGTGAAGCAGGACATGGCCCCGCCGGGCGGCTACGGCCCCATCGACTACAAACGGCACCTCCCGCGCCGCGGCCTCTCAGGTGCGCCCGGGGGGAGCCGCGGAGGAGCCACGGAGGGGCCGCGGGGGAAGGAGCGGGGCTGTGAGGCCGCGGTGTGGCCGCGCTGAGGGCACCCCCGTTCACGGCCCCTCACAGCCCCTCCTGCCCCTCACGGCCTCTCATAGCCCCTCATGGCCCCTCCTGCCCCTCACGGCCCCTCATGGCTCGTCATCGCCCTCATAGCCCCTCACAGCACCTCCTGCCCCTCACGACCCCTCACGTCCCCTCACATCCCCTTATGGCCCCTCACGGCCCCTCGTGTCCCCTCATGGCCCTCACGGCCCCTCCTGGCCCCTCACGGCCCCTTCATGGCCCTCACGGCCCCTCCTGCCCCTCCTGGCCCCTCACGGTCCGTCCTGCCCCTCACAACTCCTCATGGCCCTCACAGCCCCTCCTGCCCCTCACGGCCCCTCATGGCCCCTCATCGCCCTCATGGCCCTTCACAACCCCTCACGGCCCCTCACGCCTCTCATGTCCCTTCATGGCCCCTCAGGGTACAGCCTCTTCGCTCTCGGCATCGGGAGCCTCCTGCTCGGCTACTACACCATCGTCAAGTGGAACCGCGAGCGCAGGTGACGCTCGGAGCCGTCCCGGGCCCGTTCGCGGCGGTCACGGAGCATCCCCGGAGGTCCCGGGCTTGTCCCCGGTCCCGCTGTGGTTCTGTCACCGGGGTGGGATTTTCTCACCGGGCTCCCGGCATTTTCCGGGACCCTTCAGTGCCCTCGGGACCCCCCAGTGCCCCTCTGGACCCCGGGACCCTTCAGTGCCCTGGGAACCCCCCAGTGCCCCTCTGGACCCCCGGACCCCTCAGTGCCCTGGGAACCCCCCAGTGCCCCTCTGGACCCCGGGACCCTTCAGTGCCCTGGGAACCCCCCAGTGCCCCTCAGGACCCCCAGTTCTCCCCAGTCCTCCTCATTTACCCCTCACTGCCCTTCAGGACCTTTCCTGTCCCTTCCCAGTCCCTCCCAGTCCCTCCAGTGCTCCGGATTTCCCCCAAATTTCCCAGTTCCCTTCTAGTTCTTCCCAGTCTCCCCCAGACTCTCCCAGTGCCCCTCTTTACCCCAGGAACACCCCCTNTTAACCCTTCCCAGTCCCCTCCAGAGCCCCTCAGGTTCTTCCCAGTCCTCTCCAAACCCCCCAGTCCTTCCCAGTGCCCTCCCAGTGCCCCCCAGTGCCCCCTGGTGTCCCTGACGGTGCTCCCGGCGCAGGCGGCTGCTGATCGAGGAGCTGGAGGCTCGGATCGCGCTGATGCCGCTGCTGCAGGCGGAGTCCGACCGCAGGTCTGGGCTGGGGACACCCCTGGGACCTCCCCCTTGGGACTGGGACCACCCTGGGAACCCCAGTTTGGGACTGGGAACCCCCCTGTGGGATTGGAATTCCATCTGGGAACCCCCTGGGGGATTGGGACCACCCTGGGAACCCCAGTTTGGGACTGGGAACCCCCCTGTGGGATTGGAATTCCATCTGGGAACCCCCTGGGGGATTGGGACCACCCTGGGAACCCCAGTTTGGGATTGTGGACCCCCACTTGGGACTGGGAACCCCAATTTGGGTTTGAGATCCCCTTTTGGGTATTGGGAACCCCTCTGGGGACCCCCATTGGCAAGCGGGAACGCCCACTGGGAACCGCCCCTGGGAATTGGGAACCTCTCTTTGGGATTGGGATCCTTTTTGGGATTGGGAACTGGCAACCTCCCATTAGGATTGAAAACCCCCCTTTGGAAACTGGGAACCCCCTTGGGGACTGGGAACCCCAGTTTGGGATTGGGATCCCTCCCTGGGAATTGGGATCCCCCCTTTGGGATTGGGATTGTCCCTGGGATCCCCCTTTGGGATTGGGAACCCTCTTTGGAAACTGGGAACACCCCCTGGGAATTGGGAAGCTCTCTGGGAGCCCCTTTTTGGGATTGGGGTCCCCATTGGGATTGGGGTCCCTTCCCGCTCCCCGTCCCTCAGGACCCTGCGGATGCTGCGGGAGAACCTGGAGGAGGAGGCCAAGATCATGAAGGACGTTCCCGGCTGGAAGGTTCGGGATTTCTGGCGGGAAAAGGGTGGGAGGGATCCATCCATCCCGGGGGATTCAGCTCCGTGGGATCCCCTGGAAATCTGGGATCACCCCGGGCTGGAAATCCTGGGATTCCTGGGGGGAAAAACAGCGGGAAAGGGGGAGGATTCCAGTCTGTGATCCCATGGGATCCATCCATCCCAAGGGATTTGCTGGGATCCATCCATCCATCCATCCCAAAGGATTTGACTCCATGGGATCCCCTGGAAAACTGGGATTGCTTCCCTGGAAGTTCTGTGATTCCTGGGGGGAAAAACAGCAGGGAAAGGGAGTGGATTCCAGTCTGTGATCCCATGGGATCCCCTGGAAATCTGGGATCACCCCGGGCTGGAAATCCTGGGATTCCTGGGGGCAAGAACAGTGGGAAAAGAGGGGAATTCCCATGGGATCCCCTGGAAAACTGGGATCAGTCTTGCTTGGAAGTTCTGTGATTCCTGGGGGGAAAAACAGCAGGGAAAGGGAGTGGATTCCAGTCTGTGATCCCATGGGATCCATCCATCCATTCCTCATGGATTCAGCTCCACGGGATCCCCTGGAAATCTGGGTTCCTTGGAAATTTTTCCTTCCCTTTCCTTCCCTTTCCTTCCCTTTCCTTCCCTTTTCCCCATCCCTGTGATTCCCGTTTTTCCAGGTGGGAGAGTCCTGTTTCCACACGGATCGCTGGGTGCCCCCCACGCCGGACGAGCTCTATTTCCTGCGGCCCCGGGCCGAGCTGGACCGCCACAAGTTCGGCCTCCAGAACTACGTCTGAAATCCCAGCTTTTCCCAGCTTTTTTCCCGGGAATTTCCTCCCTTTTCCCCGTCACTTCCCGGGCTCTTTCCCCCATCCCGAGCTTGTGAATTAATAATTAATTAATAAATGAGTAAATGAATGAACCACGTGGGTCCTGGATGTTCCTCTGTCCCTGGAATTCCGCAGCTCCCGCGGGGAGGTTTTTTTGGGAATTCAGGCTGGGAATTCGGGAGCAAGGGAGGGGTCGTGTCCTTGTCCCCCCCCTCGGTGTCCCCCCGACCCCACGGACGCGGCTCCGGCTGGGAAAACACCGATTTTGGGGGATTTAACCCCGGAATTCCCGGGTGATTCCCATCCCGCTCCCCGGGGGTGGGAGGGAATCACGCGCGGCGTTCCCGGGAGCGGGGCGGGGGCACCGGAGCCGCCTCCCCCCGGGCGGCACCGGCGAGCGCAGCCCCGGGGACGGCGCAGATCCCGCGGGGCTCCGGGGCGGGCGGAGGCTCCGGCGATTCCCGAGGGATCCGCTCCTCTCCGACCGCGAAATTCCCGAGGGATCCGCTCCGACCGCGCGAAATTCCCGAGGGATCCGCTCCGCTCCGACCGGAGGCTCCGCGCGATTCCCGAGGGATCTGATCCAGCCGAGGGCTCCGTTCCGCCGCCGCCGCCGCCGTTCCCGTCCCGCTCCCCGCCATGAGCTCCGCGTCCTGCCCCGCCCGGGAGCCGCCCCGGTACCTCAGGTGAGCCCGGGGCTGCCCCGTTCCCGTTCCCCGCCCCGTTCNCCTTTCCCCTTCCCGTTCCCATTCCCCGTTCCCCGCTCCCGTTCCCCGTCCCCGTCCCCTTCCCGTTCCCTTCCCGGTTCCCGTTCCCCGCTCCCCTTCCCGGTTTCCGTTCCCGTTCCCCTTCCAGGGATCCCTGTGGGTGATCGGGACCCCCCCGCCACCCCGGGAGGGGCACCGGCTCCGCTCCGGTCCCCACACGGGAAGGTCCCGGTCCCCCCGGGTGTCCCCGGGGCTCAGGGGGGTCTCGATCCCCACGGGTGTCGCCGGGAGCTGCGGGAGGGGTCCCGGTCCCCCCAGGTGTCCCCGGGGCTCAGGAGGGTCCCGATCCCCACGGGTGTCCCCGGGCACGGGAGGGTCCCGGTCCCCCCAGTGTCCCTCGGGAGCCGCGGGCACGGGAGGGTTCGGTACCCGCGGAGCCGCCGTTGCCGCAGCAACCGCATCCCGGGTCTCCATGGCTGCGGCGGGGATGCTCCGGGAGGCGGCGGGAGAGGAGCGGGGGGACCCGGGGGACGCCGGGCTGGGGACACCGGGGACACCGGGGACAGCGGGGACACCGGGGACAGCGGGGACAGCGGGGACACCCGGAGGGGACGGGAGGGTCCCGCGGCCGGGCTGAGCCGGGGAGCGGGGGGGCGAGGCGGAACGGGAACGGGACCAGGAGCGGGATACGGGGCTGGGATTGGGACTGGGATGCAGGACTGGGATACGGGGCTGGGATGTGGGACTGGGATCGGAACTGGGATACGGGACTGGGATCAGGACTGGGATACGGGACTGGGAAGTGAAACTGGGATGTGAAATGGAGATATGGGACTGGGACGTGGAACTGGGACGAGGAACTGGGATGTGGATCAGGGATGCGGAGAGTGGACACAGAGCTGGGATAAAACGTCGGGATGTGGAGCTGGGATACAGGACTGGGATGTGGAACTGGGATATGGGACTGGGATGCAGAGCAGGGATGTGGAACTGGGATGTGAATCTGAGATACGGGACTGGGATAAGGAACTGGGATATGGAACTGGGATGCAGAACTGGGATGCAGAGTGGGGATGTGGGACTGGGATACGGGACTGGGATGAGGGACTGGGATGCAGACAGGACACGGAGCCGGGATGCAGAGCTGGGATGTGAATCTGGGATGTGGATTTGGGATGCGGATCTGGGATTCGGAGCTGGGATGTGGAACTGGGATACGAGATTCCTCTGGAATGAGGAGCTGGGATGTGGAGCGGGGATGTGAATTTGGGATATGGGGCTGGGATGTGGGACTGGGATGTGGAACTGGGATACGAGATTCCTCTGGAATGAGGAGCTGGGATGTGGAGNATTCCTCTGGAATGAGGAGCTGGGATGTGGAGCGGGGATGTGAATCTGGGATGTGGGACTGGGATCGGGACTGGGATATGGAGCCGAATGCAGAGCCCGGGGTGCAGCCCCTGGGGCTGCGGGGACACGGGAGGGACACGGGA
>VYZT01060111.1:0-15919 GCA_013400735.1 Pomatostomus ruficeps | reverse complement strand
TGGAAGCCTTGCCCCTTCATTGCCTCCCTACTTTGGACAAATTAGCTTTATTTAGACTTTCTTAGCTTTATTTCATTGAACAAATTAGCACTCATAATATAGAAATATATTTTCAAGACGGTATTTGAAAAGCTTACAGGATACTATAGGGAAATTTTGGCTGCAAAATCTTATTTGTGATATATGATCATATTTTTTTTTTCCAGAAACATATATATGTATATATATCCCCTACAGATTACCTTCAGTTGATACCCACTTGATAGAGATCACCTTCAGCTTTTTAAACATCATCCTTCTTCCCAAATTTATACCTTCATAATCTTAAATCCCACACTCACTGTCCTGTCCCCAGTCTCCTTCCACCTCTTGGGTTTAGAATTATTCTCAGGTGAAAGTAGCACAGCAAATCCTGTGGAATCTGTAAACATAGTATTAAATTTCTTACTCATTATACACCAAAGGGGGTTGTCCTTAAAACTTCCTTTTATGTTTATATGTCAGCTGCTGTTGAGGCCTTTTATTACTCAAAATCCATCAAATTGAAGGTCATGCTTTTATAGACCGTTGATGTCACTGCCTTTTGCATTTAGTGTAATGTGTGCTTGAAGATATAGTGAAGGCAAAAGGGCTTTTGGTTTCCTTGGGGAGTGCCATGCTATTATGTCCATGACTAGATTCACATGACATTTTCTTATAAAGTAAGAACTTTATCTGTGATGTACAGAAGCAGGATGAGTTGAGTTCTGGTATAACATGCTTCTTATTTTCAGGTATTTTCATTTGTTCTGACAAATAAAAGCTATTTAATATAAAGAGAAGCTAATGCATGTGGGTGGACCTCAGAGAAAAATATTTTCTTTACAATCTAAATTAATTCCCAACTTGTAGATATAGTTAATTTTTTTAGAACAATACTGTGATGTACTCTGCATTTTGACGTGCATAAATAGTGCATTACTTCTATTCTTATATGTTGCTTCAGTATTTAATTTGGGGGGGAAAAAAGAAAAATTGTAGAGTATAAAAAGATTAAAAAATATTCAAAATCCAAGTACATATTGTTCTCTGTTGCTGATCATAGCTGTCAAGGCAACAGGAGAAATCAGTACTTTCTACAAGATATTAATTTCTCCTTTTAAATGTAAAACTATACAAAATTGAATACTGAAACAGAAGCATTTATAATTGCAATAACTTTATCTCATGCTAGGATGTATCTGGAGGGAGACATGGATTTGAGGAAAGTATTCTAGTTATATAAAACTATGTGTAAAGGGTGTGTGGAAAGATAAATGAGAAAAGAGAAAATAAAGCATTGCAATTGAGGCTCAGTGAAAACACCTGATCTATTTGGATTATATGAATTTCTTAAAACTTATATAACTACCAAGCTAAGACAAACCACACCAGTTTTGGGATAAAAAGTACCTTTCCCATTGCAAAAATTTCAAAGCTTGCATGATTGAAAGTCAAGAAAAACAATATCAGCCTTTTTCAGATCTTCCTATGTTTAACCTGTGCTTCAGACTGACTATTTTGTTTACAGTTAAATACAAGCACAACTCTTGGATTAAACCTTTCAAAGCTTGCATGAAATTTTGCCAGACTAAATTATGCTATCTGCATAGCTGATAGCAAGAACCATATCTCCTGTATTTGAGAATTATTTCTGTACATATTTGTCCCTTGGGGCAAAACTAAAACTTGATGACTGGAAGTAAAGTACCACATAACAGAGACTGATGGGATGCTTGACCCACATCATCCTCCATCAGACAGATAGGAATCTCATGAAGCCCACGCAAAGGAAATGTAAAGCTTTGCACCTGGGGAAGAACAATCCATTGCACCAGCACACACTGGGGATTAATCACCTGACAAGCTGTTCTGCAGAGAAGGATCTAGAAATCCAGGTGTGCCCCAGATTGACCAGGAACTAAATAAAGGTTTGGTGATGCTGCAGTAAAGAGCACCAACAGAAAATCACGGGTTCTATTAGGAAATACATTCCCCATGGATCAGGAGAAATTATCCTTCCTCTCTATTCAGCCCTGGTGAGACACAAGTGAATTGCTGGATCCCGTGCTGGGCTCTCCAGTGCAAGAGAGCTGGATATCTAGGAATGAGTCTAGCAAAGGGTCATAAAACTGATTAAGAGATTGGAGCACCTGTCATGTGAGGAGAAGCTGAGAGAACTGAAATTGTTCAGCCTGGGGGTAAGAGGGCTCAAGGGGATTTTATCAATATGTGTAAATACCTGATGAGAGGAACTAAAGAAGCAGCAGCCAAACTCTCTTCAGTAGTACCCATGACAAGACAGGAGGCAATCAGCATAAATTAAAACATGTAAAATTCTCCCTGAACACAACAATTAATTTTTTTTTCTTTTTCTGTGACAATGGTCATACATTGAAATAGTTTGCCCAGAGATGTGGAGTCTCCATCCTTGGAAATATCAGAACCCAGGTGGACACAGCCCTTGGCAACTTCTCTAGCTGAAAACTTGAGCAGGGGGCTTGGATTAAGTTATCTCAACATGTTCCTTTCAAACTCAATGATTCTTCTGCAATATGCGAACTTTATTTTACATTAGCTATTTACTTGTGGGTTTTTTTAATTAAAAGAAAAATCTTTACCTTCAATAAGCAGGAAAATCATTCTTATTTACCATTAGGCAGATATCTGCTCCTGCATTGAAATAGTATGATCAGTGTTGTGTTTTCTAGAACAGTTAAAAAACATTGTCAAGGGAGATGCTTTGCACTATAACTGCAAAAGAACAATGTACCTATCCTTTCAAAAATTTCATGAACTGGAAAAAATATAAGAAAGTACTAGAAATCTTTAAATTGAAATTGTTAAAGAATTGCCATATCTTCCTTCATGATCTCCTCAAGCTGTTATTTTCTTCCCTGAGCTGTTGGATCTACAATATATTTATGTCACTTTGACCTTGGTTAATTATTACAGCATTTTTTATTTTCCAGAAAACATGAAGTCATTATTCAATTCTCAAAATAGTTTTGTTTTGCTGTTCTTTATTTTAAATTAACATAATGAATAATAACTTCACATAAACTAAGGTTTGGATCATCAGCCCAAGAATCAGCAATGCTAGTGTTAAAAATTGTCTCTCATGCTCTACACTAAGGCACGGAAAGCTTTCTCTCATAAACTATCCTCAACCATAAAATATGGTGCTACATTTGCACTTCCATGAAAAATCCCTGTGGTCCTTCCTGAATCAATTGTATCCTCCCCTGAACATGGAGTAGCAGACAAAAATGCTATTATAAGAGGATATACATCCCAAATGACAAATACATATAAATAGTACTCTATTTAGCCATTTTATTGAGTGATTAATGAAGATTTACTTGGATAGATAAAAATAATAATCTCTGATATTTTGCATGGAAAACTATTTAAGGTTATTAATATTACAGTATTTCAAGATTATTTTGTCAATCTTGAGTAAAATTTAAATTCCTATGAACAATATTGAACGGCAATTTTAGCAACAATGGCAGGTTTTGTTAAATATTGCCTGTGACACATAAAAGCTTTTGTTAGTCAGTAGAAAAGTTGATAACAAGATTTTAACTTAATTGAATTAACATCATGTAGGAAAAAATATCTTTAGGCAAACTAAGTGAAATAATACCAACTCAAACTTTAAGTGTGTACCGATGAACAAAATATATTGCTGTATTGTTTCATATTAGTTTCCTTTGTGGTTCTGCATGATTTTTTCTATAATGTCAGTCACTGCTATTTTTGAAGATATTGAAATAAAAGTTACAAAATGCTATTAAAATAGCCTATCTGTGAGAAAAATGTTTTCCATTCTCTCACTAGTTTAAGAAGCACTCATAATTTGTATGTTACAAAATTCTTTCTAGTTCTTATTTATAGAGGGTTTTTTCATTTTTGTCGTAACATGGTATCACAGATAAAATGGTAAAAACATAGAAGGTTCTGGCAAACACTGCATAAATCTCTAAAATAATTGCCACAACTAATCAGCGTTGCCAAGACTTTCATCCCCATCGTGGAGGTGTCTACTTAATTTATTGTAGGTCATTTGTAAACCATGGTGATCTATGAAGACAAAGCTAGGCCTAAAACCAGTTATTTTCATGGAAAGTGTATTTTACCCCTGTTCCATTAATGTCAGAAGTAATTTCTTGCAACCATTTCCCCACCCTGAAAAGAGAAATGCATTCTCCTCTCATGACAGGGGACAATGAACACTCCATATAGAAGATATTACTTCCAAATTCCAAGCCTCTGTTCTCAACCCAAACAAATAATTCAAATCAATAGAGACTACAGTCATCCAGTCACCTAGAGGACTTCAATAGTTTTCAGCATGGACTGGAAATCCTAAACGCCAATGCTGAAGTCAAATTCACCAAACACCTTCAATATTGGGTCATATTCAGAGCTTGGAGAAAAATGATTAGAGCACCCAAAAACAATTAAGCAGATCTCATTGGCTTTTTTGGTTTTGGCTTTGGATTATTTCCCAGATGAAAGTTGAACTGAAATTAAACCTATCCATTATATTATTAATAATTACAGTAAATCACAGAAATTATATAATTAGAACCACAAAATGTGAATATGTTAGTACACATACTAGTAATATTTGACTGAAAACCAAAAAGGATGAGTATGTCCCTATCCTGAAAGTACAGTTCCCTCTTGTTGCAGCAGGAGATGAGGGTTAGAAGAAGACATCAAATTATGCCTTGCTCAGTACTCAGTTATCTCCTTATACATTTGCAAGGCTATTAGAAAAAAAAAAAATAGAGATAAGCAAAACACCAGAATGACAAAAAATGTCTTGCTACTTTAGAGGATGAAAGCTTTTTTCTCTTATTTTACCCCAGTGTGCAAACAGGATGCTTTAGAAAAATGAGTATATCCAGTGATTAATCATAAGAATACATTTCAGGAAGCCATTCTGCTAGCAAAAATATTTAAGCTTTATGAAAGTCCTGCTGATGCTGTGTACAAGAGAGTTTTACACCTAGAATAATTTATTTTTTTTTTTTAAAAAGCAGAGAATGCTGGAATATTGAATCCATTCAATGCCCCAGATAGAGACCTTTCATGATGTGTATCTATTTTCAGAAAATGATAGAAGGAGACGGAATTCAGCAGATGTTTAAATCCTGAAAAGACATCACAAATGGTACTTTTTCTTCAGCAATGCTCCAATGGTATATATCAGTTTGACAGTGAAAGGCCACTCTAATTCCCTCTGTAATAACCTAGGGAATGACACTTGCTCAGAATGTCAGGTTCTGGAAACTTGCTGTTAATTACAATGCTTGCCATGATATTTTCAATTTTATCAGCATGGGTAGGAGTTTTTGTCTGTTTCTCTGTCATACAGTAAGCACTGAAAACTGACCCTGTGGTTTATGCTCTGCCCCAGCACACACAACTCACACCTTTAAAGTGACCTTTATGTTCACTAGCAGGTGTAAGATTATATAAATTATGACTCCCAGTGTATTATCAATCAAAAAGCTACTTGTCAAGCTGCTTTTTTGCTAACAACAAAAAAATCAAATCTATCCTCAGAGGCTATAATCCTGTACAGGCGAATAAAATACCATGGGGTCTGTTCTCCTCTCAGTGCACATACGTAAATCTCATTCCTACTAACATTAATGGGGAGTTACACACATGCATCAGGAGAAGAATAAATCTACAGCAGAGCACGCAGGAAACCATTCAGTGTGAAATGTTTTAAGGAGACAGATAGGGGAAAACACTGCATGGAAAGAGCTTATAATGAATCCATTCAGTTTTACTTGCAACTCTTGATGAACTTTTTCAGACTGAATGCTGTACATTTGTGTCATGTGGATTTAGAATGCTTGATAAATTATATTAGCAAGTACATATTAACCGTAGCATGATTCAGGTGGGATTGCTGTCTCTAGGTCCTGCATTGCAGATTGATGGTTATACAGTCCAAAAAGCTTTTAAAGAATTCATGTCAAATGTTTTCAGGTTTCAGTTTTAAGATGTTCAACAGTGTTTTAAAACTATTAAGGTCTTACAGTCTCTCCTAAGTGTTTCTAAGTCTTGATTTCAAGTGAAACCAAGGAAATATATACATCTGCTCCCTCAAATACATATTATTCCAAACAGGCCAGTCAGCACAGAATAGAATGATTAGATGCTGCACTTTGTAACCTCAGGCACATACATTCTCTGCCTCTCTAAGTTAAATGTGGGGTACATGGGCTTTGTACAGTCATATCTTATTAGGAATATTATGAGAAGGAGACTTTGTCTGGACTATCACAAAATGTTAATCAGTCTTGATGGGGAGAAAAAGTAGCTGTACATAAATGTATCAATACAACTTCTTTGCACACACTCAGGTTGAAAATCTGGTTTTCTATAATCACAGTGGCTGAATGGCCATCGAGTCATCTAATTATATTTGTCCTTAACAAAGAGCTTAGTGTATATAGGACTTTAACAATACATGTATCCATACATGTGTGTATTAATATATCTATATCTAATCTATACCTATATCTATATCTATCTATAGCTCATAAATATATAAAGTTGGGAAAATCAGATCAGAAACTATTTAAGATGGCATTTTGTTGAAAAGGTTAATGGCAAAATAAGTGCCAGAAATGCTTGATAATTGCAAGTAAAGCAGGAAATTGTCCAAATAGTGTGAATATTGTCAGAAGTAAGTTCAGTTTCTTTTCTTCCCCATCCAACAAAATTCAGTTGGATTTAGGAGATTATGAATTGCAAAGTAACTGAAGAAATAATGCAGTTTTAAACTTTTTTTTGGCAAATTTAAATAAATTCATATGTTTTCACATTATTGTTATGGTTTTCAGTGTGATTGGGTTTTATTGGATTTTTCTTTTTCATCCAAAAGAATGTAATCCTCTGTGAAAAGGATGAGTAGAAATTTCAGTTTAAAGGTGTTATTTTCACATGCTGACAGATGTATCAGCCTATAATTTAAACCCCACTTATTCTGCATTAGAAATATAGATCTAAAATATTTACTAAACCAGTTAGGGCAGTGAGATAATGGAAGGGGTATGGTAGCACTCAAATAAATAAACTGCAGTAGCATCTGCTATAGACCCTGAAGGCTTGATGAGAGCAAGTATGAAATATTCCTGGACCAACTATCATAGAGCTTGAAATCTCCAGGCACTGTACTCATGGGAAACTTTTGCTGTGCAGCCATCTGGTGGGTGACAAGTACATCCAGCCATGAATCACCAAAGACATTCCTGAGTTAGATTTGTAGAGGACAATGTCATGATTCAGGCAGAAGGGTTATCCAGAAATCAGAGCCTTTGTCATTAAGGAAGTGTTGATAGAAAAGGGTATGAAAATAGTATTTATTCAGATGCTTGGATGTAAACTAAGTGGTCAATGAAGTGACTTGTAAAAAAGTGGAGAATAATGGAGAATTAAGAATAGTGGAGAACTAAAGAGCAGTCAAAATCCTTGGCCTACTCAATTCCATTGCGTTTTGCTGATGATTTGAGTAAAATCAGGTTTTTATTTATACTGAGATAATGGCAATGAGAAGTAGCTGAATATGCCTGTAGAGGAGAAACTGACATATAAGAAGTACTAAGATTAAATTACAAGAAAGTATTATTCTAATAACAAGGGAAAATGAAAGAAACTATAAAAGGCTGGAGTAGCTTTACAATAAAATTCTTAAAGGTTAAAAGGATCCAGACAGTAATAAATGTAATAAAAAAAATCAGAGCATAACTTTTTTTTTTGCAATTCTCTACAATCTCTGTGATTTAGAGACCCCCTCAGAGACCTTTCAGTAATCTGATTTTGCTATTTTTATTTCTTATCTAGAAGGACATAAATTAAAAAAACCCCAGCTAATAAAATATACAAGGATTGCAGAATTTGCAGATAAATTAGGCTTTACAAATAACTTTTTAATGAACAGATTATTCCACAAGTGTAAAAATATTTCATATTTCATATCTCTCGAACAAAAGGCTCAGGGATTGAAGTGAATTTCCTGGAAGTCCTAATGGTTCTGACAACTCCAGCTGAGGCATCCCAGTCAGCCTTACATGCCAGACAAATGACTATGTGGTATTTCTTATATAACAAAGTTCTGCCTATGTCCAAGTCTGGGCAAGCACTTATAGGACTATCAAGTCACAAGGGAGGTCACATGCTCAGTTTAAGTTGATATCCAAACTCTTCCCATTTACACTTTAGGTAGCTCAGCCTTTTAATAAAATACAGCCCAGGAGCTCACAGCAACTTCTTGTTTGGCCTACCAGTGGAATAGATGGCTTAGCACATGTTTTCTTTTCCTTGTGTAAATTGTTTTCCTTTCAGAAATAAGTTCTTATGGCCTCCTGTCATTATTTGCGTATAATCTATTTCATAGCTCCAGTACTACATAGCTATCAGTATGAGGTGCAAATGTGGATGTACAGCAATGTAATTCCCTTTTAAATAAAGACAACAAATTCCAAAGTATTCCAAATTGAAACCCCATAAATTGTTGTATGTGATGAGATTTTTTAAAAGCAATTATTTTACATAGAGGGCCTTTGAAAACCTCATTGTTTATCCCCTTCTCTAACATGTCATTGGGCTCTAGGAAAGTTAGTTCCTACAGGAAGAGAAAAGTTTTTTTTTGCTCTTTCAAAATATTTTTTTTCAAAACATTTTTCTTTCTGTTGCCTAATTCAGGGAATACATCCACAAAAGATTTCTACTCAGTTGAATAATTTCATTTTCCTGGGATTATCTACAAGAATAATATTCCCTCTGTGTGAAGATACTTAATCTGCTTATATAATATATAATTTATGTTTTAGATGTAATAACCCAAGCTCACCCAATTTCTCTATGAAGGTAAACCCTGATAATCCCAGATACTGTATTTTTTTAATTGAGTAGAGACCACTTAAAATAGAACTTCTAATTTAGATTTAATAAGTCTATAAAAGATAAATCTAGTTGCCATGTAATAAACAGTAATTAATTAGTTAATATCAATTAAATACTAAATATATTAATTTACATTTAACATCTAACTACTGTAATTTTCTATAGCTATCTTATTAAATGCTAATTAAATTCCTAAACATTCTTACAAGTTTAATGCATTAATAATAGGAACGTAAGTACACATTTACTGTATCTGCAGTTCTCAGTTCATTACATGGCAACTAGATTTATCTCTTTTACACTAATTAAATATACTAAGCAAACCTCAGTAACTTTTCTTAACACATACCATAACTGTTTTATTAATTTAAAATTAAATGCCCATTTAAGATTTCTAATCTACAGCTGCCCTAAACAATTCCCTGCTAACAGAGCAAAGGTTACACTGATAAACTAAACCATGACACTTCTAGATGTTGGTTATATGAGAAGCAAGGCTTTCTTTTCTGCTCTGTTTTAGTTTATGCATAATGACTTTTTACTAATTCTCTTTTCTTCTTTCCAAAAAGGACTTGTCTTTCCTTTCTCACTCTGCCCCATGTCAGCATAATCCTATTTCCTCTCTGTAATCATTTTCTCTTCAGTTTTTCTACCTGTAGTAGCTGATAGTCCACCTTGGTTATTGTTTCAATAGTCTTGAAAAAAAGGAAAATTCTTTTCATAAGTACAGCTATCATTGTATTATTTAAAATATCTCTGATGCTTACAAAATCATATTAATCTTCAGCAAAACCACTCAGCACCATGGAACGTTTAAGCAAATGACCATACAAACACCTGCAAGCAAAGAAATTCTGGTCAGAATGTCAGTCAGGCTGCTATGAACATGTCAGAGTAACATCCATAATAGGATTTCTTTCGGAAACAGAGGGAGACACTACAGTAACATGTATCAAATTATTTAGAAACATGGTTCTTTTCACATACGATGGAGGCTGTCATAAAGACAGGAGGCTGCTGGCTGCTGTGCAGCAAGAAAAGCACATTAGCTATTAACCTTCCCCCAGCCGATCAACTTTGTTTTGCAATCTTTCCTCAGAACCATTAGAATACCCTGAAGAAATAACTTTCCAATTAAAAAGGATCTCAGAGAACAAAGCCATTTTATCTCTGACTCCTGGTGTTCTTTATTCCAATAATTTAAATTGGAATTGATTTTTCAATTTAGCCGTTGACTTGCTATGGACACACAGCTGAAAAGGCCGAATGGAATTGCATGGCTGAAATATTTGTCTTTGTGATGCACTCCTCATAAATTCACAGGAGCCTGCTTTTTTTTTTTTTTTTAATGCATTTTCTTTTTGCTACTACTGCTTTAGACAACAGCTTTTTAGCTCAGCATGAGCAAACTGAGAAAACACGTCCAGTATGACCTCGAGGGCCTCATACTCAGTTCTTCACATATCTATTTAATTGTTACATCCCTGAGAAAAATGAATAGATTCAGTGTAGTCAAAGTGATAGCTGTCTTTCAAAGCCTGAAAATGTGTTCTACAATTTTGGTCTGTATTTCTGAATTTTTTTCTTTAAAATAATAATTTGTAAAAGCTAACAAAACCCCTAAACACCTATAGTCAGTTAACATCACTGTGTTCAGTACAAATGAGGAATTGCATAAACAGCCTAGATATATTTTTTCATTGTTCTAGTGGCAGACTCACTTAACACAGTAATTGATTTACCTGTGGAATAATTTTGAATTAAGCACTCAAGTTATTAAGGAGCCTTTTAAAAGATTAAGGTCCAGTTGTGCCTGTAGTTCAGCTCAGTGTTAGCGCAACCCAACAACTGGCATAACTAGGAAAAGATGAGTTGTATCAGTTTGACGGAGGACAGAGATGGATCCTAACCCTCAGAATTTTGTAATCTTCACTTCCCAGTGTTTTGCGAGTAACTTTTTTCTGAACATCTGATGCTGAAAGTAGAAAGTGGAGATGGAGAAGGAAAGGTAAGAGAGACCAAACTCCTGGTCCAGTTAACTAGTTATATTCATCTGTTATGGGGGGGAGGGTCATGCTCATAAAGAATACTGAGACACAATTGCTAGTTATACCTTTGTGATCTTTCATTCTTGGTCTTGTTTTTTCTTCCTTCCTGCAAGAAAAACATCAAACTTATCTGCTGCAATGCCGCTGGCAGGGGCACCAGGCTCCTGCTTGCTGTTCCAGGGGCTGGCTGCGCTGCTCCGAAGTGCGGGAGGGCTGGCGAAGGTCCTGTATGGGTTCACCTAATCCACCAATGTTACAGCAGCTTTGAGGAAGGAGAGACAAAGTGGAGGGGCTTCCCAGATGGTTTATTTGGCACCAGGGTCGTTCAAGAGAAGCCCTGGCACAGCGTGTTACAGTTACAGATATACCAACATGAAGGGGCGGGGGATGATACTAACATCCTATGAGGTAGGGATGCAGGGTTTGAATTTGGTGGGCTTTGCATAGGATTGTCAAATATANATTTTGTACTGATCCCTTTTTCCTGTTAGGAGCCATGGCAGCTTATATTAGACAGAGAGAGAGATAGAGAGAGAGAGAGAGAGAGAGGAGACAGCAGTGCCTGGCCATGAGGAAAAACTGAAACCTGGTCAACAGCAGACCACAACACTTACCAATATTTGAAAGCAGCTAGTCAAAATGTTATTCTTGGACACTTCTCTGCTGCAGAAATTTTACTGTTTTAGATAGGAAATTAACTACAGATAGTTTAATGATGGTAAATTATGCAGAAGAAAACACAGTAAAAGAGCAAGAGTATCGTATTTCTCTTTTCATAGATACATTCAGAGAAAAAAAATCAGAAAAAAAGATATTGGTATTGCTGAAATTTCAGAGTCAATCTGTCTAAACCTCTATCCAGCCAGTTAAATACTTAAAAAAAAAATCAATTTTTGTTAATTTTAGAAAATTTTTTTCACAATATATGTCCCATTATATGTGGTGTGTTTGTACTGCTAAGTGAAGGAAGACCATAATCACAGCAGCACAGAATATTCTGAGTTGCAAGGGACCCACAAGGATCATTGAGTCCAACTCCTGGCCCTGCACAGAACAGCCCCAAAATACCTGAGAATATCTTGAACTCTGTTGGGCTGGTGCTGTGACCACTTCCCTGGTGAGACTCTACCCGTGCCCAACCACCCTCTGGAACTTCTTCTGTTCCAGTTAGGTTTCTTTTAGGTCTACTTTTAGATATACCTGCTCTTAGAAGATTAGAGAGAGCAGTGTGTACATGAGAAAGTATGTGTTGCTGGGATCTAGGTCAAAGACTGGCCCCAACCTTTTTTTTCCCTTTTTTTCTCAGTTTTTTAATAACCCGTATGTCTGTGACATGCTGTCTCCCCTTAAGGTTGAAAATTCTTAATCAAAGTGGGATGGCTACTGGAACATGTATAAACTTTTGAAGGAAACTATGTAGAAACTGAAAGGACTATGTTACCTGTTGAATATTAAAATATCATTCATACTCTTGGACAAATATATGAAGTAGTGAAGATGAGAGGAGGACAAATACATAAGGAGTTGGGTAATGCTGTATCAAAAGTCTTTAATTTCTAAACTATCAGCAAATAGTTAAGTAACAAAATTGAGCTGGGGTTTAGGACAGTCTTATTGGTCTGGTTGACTGATAGGATGACCAGGACTTCAAATGTTTTGTAGCTTGCATTAATCAGCAGAAGCGAGTATAGACTCAAAAGTCATTCAAAAACAGATTGGATGTCAAAAATAGCATCCAAATTCCCTCAATTACTGAAAAAAAAGAATGGAAATGGATTTCCACATACATACATACTTACATAGAAATACAGAAACATATATTCTCTTATATCTTAAAATACTTCTTTTCCACATAGGCCATTTGTATAACAAAACATCAAAACCAATGACAAGAACCTATTTTGAATTTATTCTACCAATAGCTAAGAGCAGAAAGATTGTCCAACTGGGCTATTGGAGACCATGTTTAACTGCTGAACAGCGGTCTTCCTAAAGTATATTTGAAACTGATTTCTAACGTTTACATACAGATGAAAGAACAGACCATTTCAAGG
The DNA here is from genome assembly GCA_013400735.1 of Pomatostomus ruficeps. Taxonomy (NCBI): domain Eukaryota; kingdom Metazoa; phylum Chordata; class Aves; order Passeriformes; family Timaliidae; genus Pomatostomus; species Pomatostomus ruficeps. The sequence goes on along the minus strand of VYZT01060111.1, from coordinate 2,862 downwards.
GAGGAAAATGTCTTTTTTTTTTTTTTAATGAGAAAAAAAGAGAATGAAAAAGCTGCTCATTCCATAAAAGATTAAAGTTCAAATCTCTCTTCAGAAACAGAGATGTACATTGTCATTCATTGTTTGTTGTATTAAAAGCAGTCAATGTATTGGCAAAATCAGTATTTCCATGTACAAGACACTGCATTGGAAGTATTTTACATTTTATACTAGTTTGAGAACAGGTTCGATCCTTTAATTTTAGGGTCCTTTAAAATCCTCTATTAATTCTGTTAATGTTATTCATTTATTACAAAGGAAGTGATTCAGAATGGTAATAAAAATCTTGAATGCATTTTTACATCTTTGTCTTAGGATGGCACTGCCTGAGAGAACATCTTCGGCCATTCAGTTCAAGGAGCCCATTTTCTCCCTTCCTTGGTACAATCATCTTCTGCAAATTTTATCTCTTTTTAAAAATTGTGGTAAGGTTCTGAGAACCAGCAACTGATATATTTGGGCAGGAGCATTTCTCTCTTTTTCCCCTTTCCTCCTCCTTATTCTTCCTTCATGATTGCTATTTTCACTTTGATTTTCTGAAGACAAGAATCTAGATTTTTGTTGGGGGTTATTTTAAATATGCAGTTATGGTATACTTCTGAGACTTGTGTCCACTTCAGCTTTATGACTGAAGTATGAATAACGGCAAAAAATTCAGAATGGAGTTTAAAACAACAACAAAAAAAGAATGGTCTAAGCATTTAATTTCAGCTTAGGAGGTTGAAAATATTTGTTTGTTATGGAAAATTATCGAAAAGTATTCTCATCATATGCGGGTAGAAGACACTATTCATTATGTAAGTGTATATATGGAGCTCAATACATCAGATTCCAGACTGACACATTTTTTTAGACAAATGAAGTTTCATTGGCTGAGTATATGAACTAAACTTTTGACATTGTAGACAGTTTGGAAAATTATCTTTTCCAAATTATTGCTTTTATGGATGTCAGACACTTGGCCATATTAATTTCCAAGTATGCTAACGGTAAAGAGTAAATGATGTGACAGGTCCCACATTTATACAGTCTATTTTGTTCTCTAACATCAATAAAAAGCCCTAATCTGGAAATCATTACATTTCTATTAATTTGTATAACCACATTTCTGTAGGAAATGAAACCAAAATAAAAACAGAAGAAAATCTACCCTCAACAAATATTGTCTAGGTATCATGTTATTCCACACAAGTATCTTGTATACACTTGCATACCTCAAACTTCACCTATGTTTAGCTACTCTCTTGCAGTTTAAAATTATTTACCCTTGTCCTATCACTACATGCCCTTGTAAAAAGTCCTTCTCTGTCTTTCTTGTAGACTCTCTTCAGATTCTGGAAGGCAACATTTAGGTCACACCAAATCCTTCCCTTCTCCTAAACAATCCCAGTTCTCTTAGCCTTTCCTCATATCTTCATATTCCTCTAATAATTTGGTGGCCTCCTCTGGAGTTCCAGCAGGTCCATGTCCTTCCTGTGCTGGGACCCCAGAGCTGGATGCAGCACTGCAGGTGGGGTCTCACCAGAGCAGAGCAGATGGGCAGAATCCCCTCCCTGGCCCTGCTGCCCACGCTGCACTGGATGCAGCCCAGGACACGTTTGGCTCTCTGGGTTGGGAGCACCCATGGCTGGGTCATGTCCAGCCTCTCACCCACCAGCACCCCCAAGTCCTTCTTGGTAGGGCTGCTCTCTATCTGCTCATCCTCCAGCCTGTGCTGATACCAGGTGTTACCCCAACCCAGCACAATGTACTTGGCCTCATGATATTCCCGTGAGCCCACTTGAACTTGTCTGGGTCCCTCTGGATGGCATCCCATCTGTCAGCTGTGACAACTGCATCTCTCAGTTTGGTGTCATTTCCAAATTTGCTAAGGCTGCCCTTGATCACTTCACCTGAGTCATTAATGAAGATACCAAATAACACTGGTACTAGTACAGGCTCCTGGGGGACACTACATAGGGGATCTTACTGGCTATTCTCCTTGAGGAGCTGGAATTTTGCTTTGCTAAAGCTCAGGGGCCTAACTTTACTCCTTACCTGACTCCTTTCCCTCAGGACTGCAAACTCCAACAATGCATGATCAGGAGACATACTGGACAAATCTGACTGGAATTATGCACTAGTGCTGAACACACTAACATCCTAACCTTGATCAAGATTTTAGCAGTAATTTCTCTCATTGGGAACTTTAGACTTGGATTTAGTCTGTCCTAATTTTTTCTGGAGCTTTGTTGATTCAAATGGCAGTAGTCTTTTGTGTAATTGTCATGTGATACGTGAAATTTCACAGAATTTCCACTGCAAATGTATTCTTCTCCTTTTGTTATACATGTTGAACTTTAAGGCCAGTGAAAGAAATCACATGTGCCTGACGTCGACTGTGGCATGAAGAAGCAGATGATGTAACAGTGTTTATTAGATTATTTAAGATTAAGGAAACACTTTTTTATTGTGAGAGTGACATTCAAAAGGTGTCTGGACGTGGCCTAGGGCAACAGGCTTTAAGTGGCCCTGTTTAAGCAGGGGGTTTGAACCAGATAACCTTCAGTGCTCCTTCAACTTCAGCTGTTCTGTGATCCTGTGATTCTTTCTTTACACATAGCCCCAGAATACGTGTACAGTTGTTTCCATGTGCTCCAGAAAGTGCTATCTGTTGCATAATCCAAATTATTACTAAGAAATTATAGTACATAATGATATCTGTAATTGAGTTTAGCAGAAACTTTTTGAATTCTCCATGTACACAATGAATGACTTATTATTTTTTGCCCTTCAAGCTTTTTATAGTTACTACTCTATAGGCTGTGGCAGTGAGCTAGGGGA
>VYZT01060110.1:334490-397004 GCA_013400735.1 Pomatostomus ruficeps | reverse complement strand
TGTTGTGGATAATGATAGAAAAAAAAAAAAAAAGGATGGGCGCTGTTCTTATTTAGGTAGCTAAATATCAAGATTCAATACTTGCGGTCTTCAAGTTGTCTTGGCACAGTCTTATTTAATGATTTTTAATTGTGTCTCAATATCATGTAATATTGGGTGATAATTTTTTAGGAAAAAGCCATGGTTTGCTTGCTTGAGGAGTTAAATAGTGCTGGTTGAGGCAATAGATAGGCAGTCCTCACCTATTGACAGCATTCCCACGGTGGTCTTGGTCACAACAGAGTGACCCTGTTGGTGCGAAAGGGAGAGAGCAAATTCTGCCCTTTTGTGCTGCAAGTGTTGCTTTGGGTTTCTCCCTTTACCCGGCGATTCAGGGGTTAAAGGCTCCCGGAGGCTGCCTGCAGAGACATCATCTGCCTCACCACACCAGCTGACATGTGGCTTTTTTATTAAGCTGCCGTGGATGTCTTCAAGCAAATCACAGTGCCATTATGGGATTTAATTCCCTGTTCTGAAGTCCCTCCTGAGACAACGGCTCCTCTTTTAAAGTCTGTGTACGTGTGTGTGATGCCTGTTCCTCCCCCTTGTAGGGGAGAAAGTTGGTGGCTCTTTTATCATCCCTGCTGGAAACTGGTGTTGGTTCATTGGGGTTTTTTTATGTTATTTCTCTTTTCTCTTTGCTGCTCTCATGGTCTTTCCTCTCCATTCTATTCCTCCTTACAGAAGAGGTAATGAACAAATTATTAGCATTTATTTTTGGGACTGTACTCTCATTTTAATTCTAAACACAAGCTCTTGGTTCAGGGTCCAACAGGAGAAACAAGTGCAATAAAGGCAGTTTTTTCCCCAGTTTCTTCCACATTTTGTTTTCCAGTTACAATAATGAGAGTAGTATGGGGATTAAAGGGAAAACTGGATACGTTTATTGCTAACATTTGCAAATACTGACTCTTCCAAAGCTGTTATGCTGCTTAAAAACTAAGGACTCATCAATATTAGTTTTATGTTTTAGAGCCCTTGATGGAGAGATCATCAGACGCTTCATAACAAAGGAGAATAAAGTCTACTCCTATTTTATGAGGGCTGAGTACTGTCAGGAAGACAGGCTGCCAGGAGCTGGAAGGTGTTAGAAAAAAGAAAAAAGAAAAAGCAGAATTAATGCTTCTCTTTTTGTAAGAAGATTTGACAGATAACATCCAGGGGGAGAAGACTTCAAATGAAACGCATGCAGCAGAAATATTGCTGTGTAATTACAGATGTTGCTGAGTTGAGCAACTCCCTGCTAATCACATTTAATTAATATAACCTGGTTGCAAGGTGATCTATGGGTGGTTTGAGGAAGTGTGTAAGATCAGAAGGACTGGTTTCCTGTTGTCTGTAATAGATCAACCAGGTAGTCAGTTTTTATCAAATGATGCAGAATTAATGGACACAGTGGATCAGGAGGTTTTGGGAATTTTCCGTAACTCCTGAAAGTGTCTGCTTGGGCCTTTCCTTCTGCGAGGGCAGGGGTTTAGTCTCATGTTGCATTTTTGCATGTCAGGAGGCTTAATACAGACTCATTTTTACTTGAATATTCAGTTACTTTCTGACTTACTGTTGCGGCACAACAGTTTCAGACATTTATTTGCTTTTATATGCTGTCCAGGGCATTCAGGGTACTAAATTTGGAGAGCATATTTTGGTATTTTGTTGATATGTAATTTGTTTGGGGCAGTCATGTGCCTGGAAACTGTTCCAGCAGAGATGAGAGGAAGTGTTTCTGGAGCTCTAGAGTAGCAGAAGAGGTAGCTGAGAATCATGGAGTTGTTACTGAAGGAATAAAACAAGTACATTTATATTTGCGTGAAACAGACTACTGGAGATGATTTAACATGGTGCACATTTTTTTTCCCAAACTGTACTGTGCTTATTACTAATTTTGGTTTTGATATGGGTTGGTTTTTTTTTTTTCCCCCTTCAGTTCTATAGGCGCTGATGCAAAAACAGCGTAGCAATGGATCAAAGAAAAAATGATAGTTTTGTCCCAAGTATCACGCAGCTGGAAGACTTCCTGACAGAACATGACTCCAACGTGGTTTGGCTGTTAGTAGGTAAGGTTAACCTCTCTGTTTTGGTTACATTTCTTTTATGATACCATAACAAAGGATTAGCATGACAGTCAGCTACAAAAACTTCCTTATGCCAGTATATACCTACCTGCCATTTAATATGGGGTAGTTTGGAAGGTGATCTAAAGACTCTTGTGTTTAATGACGGCTTCCAGACTAAACTGTGTGCCACAATGAGCCTTTAAGCCGTGCTGTCATGTAATCAGTTGTGAGCTGGATTTGTAAACATGCCTGATTTAGGTATTTAGGTATGCTAAGTTGGGTTTTTTTGTTTTGTTTTTTTTTTTTATAACACTAGTGATGTTGCTTATATTGGCATAGGTACTTTTATTTTCTCAATCTGTCATCAGGCGTATCGAGGACAGCACAATAAATGCGAAGTTGTACTCAGGTCCCTGTAAGAATAGTGAAAGTGTGCAATGAATTCAGACTTTGCCAAGGGTAGATAATGTCTGCTCGTCAGCCTTGACTCTTGGACTCTGAGTGAGGGGCAACACAGGCACAACAGCTTTATTTTTTCCCTTTCACTTCTGACCAGTTCAAGCAGTCTGTTGGCTATTGACACACTGGAATCATTTTTCAGTAGGCCAGATCAACTAGAAAGGGCACAGGCAAATTAGCCGAGGGTGCTTCCTGTTTGTTATTTATTTCACTTTTACTGTGTTGACATGGAAAGTTTGTACTCAACATAGAGTTCTCAGTGTAGTCAAGGTGAAAATAGGGGAAGTCACTGGTGGTAGCTCATGGTAAAACGTGGAACAGATGCAAATAGATCTGAAAAATTTGTCTTTGACTTGCTTCCTGTTATTATGAGGTTGGGATAGAAACACATTCAAGTGATGTTTATTAACTGACCCAGTTTCAACCAGCCTTTCCTCCTTTGCTTTTATCTGCTGACCTATGGCATCCTGTTATAAGGGAACATAAAAAGATATCAGTGATTTCCTCTCCTGAATGCTGAAACAGCTAAATATTGGTCTCAGTAAAAGGTGATGAATTCCAGAAATGAACATGCTCCTCAAAGAGCTGTTGCTCACTTCTGGAGTAATTTCTAAAAATCTTATGCAGTAGAACTTTTGAAGTGTACTTTCCAAAACGTGGCTTCAGCGAAGAGGCTGTTAAAATCAAGAATATAATAATGAAATTAGTGGAGTTTATGGGATTTGGTGAGGGAAAAGGCTACAGTTTGTGGCAGGGGTGAGACTAGTGGTGAAGGCAGTGGATCAGGACTGGAAACTGCAGTGGTTTCCTGATTTTTCTCGGTGTGTGTCACCTTAAGAGGGCACCTTCTTGACTTCAGGTATCTAGCAGAGTTTAGTTGAACTTTGAGCTCAGATTAAGCTTTATGGCTGGATTAGACCCTCGGAATGTGAATCACCCCACCTTTCTCCCTATGCCACAGAGCAGCAGCAGTGAGGAGCTTTCTCAGCTGAAAGTGGGGGAGGCAAACCCTGTCCTTGGAGTGTGCCTGCCCTCAGTGCCAGCTGTAGTTTCTTTCCTGGGATGCAGCTTCCCTGCTCTTTCCTGTGTAATCACCCACACGGATTTGGTTTGTTTAACATGTCAGGCAGCTTATTGCCCGAGGGTATGAGCTGCTTGAATTTTGGTCACACTGCATCCATTTTCCAGTAAGGAAAAGACAAAGTCATGGGAGTCTCTTTTCACCTTCTCTTTCAACAAAGTATTGTTATGAAGCAGTGTGGAGTATCCCACTGAAAGAAATAAAGGAGCAGTAAAAGAACAGGTTCTTTTGTAAATATTTTGTAATTTTTTTCTGAGTAATTATCTGAACTCTCTTCAGAGTGAAGGTGCCGTGCCCCATATGCCTTTGTGCACTTTGGATTCCCATAAAAGGGACAAAAAATCTGTGATATTTTTTAGCATAAATTAAAAGCTTGTGTTACAAAGTTCAGGTTTTTTCTCTGCTCTGCTTTGGGTGAAGCAGAATGGTAATTATCAGTAAAGTGAATTAGAACTGGTCCATTCCTTGGCAGTGCCATTCCTTTTGGGTTTGTCCTTCTGGAAGCTTTGAGAACCCTTGTAGTTAGAAATAGGTTACTAGCTCTTAATCAACTAAAGTAAAAATTACTTTGGGGATTAGCAGACCTAATTTTTTTTTTAAAAACGTGTTTCTCATTGGATTGCTATTTCCTCTTTTCCCTATGAAATTCCATGCTTGAACTGTTGAGATATTTCTGCTAACCAAGGGCTGGTACGTTTCTCTCAGGATGCAGCACCTGAGGAAATGGTTTCACGATAATGCTGTTTCCTGTGATAAGATAGGAAAGACTAGGAATTTAACTGACAGTTCACAATTTGGAGAAGAATAGGGAAGGGATGTGGTATGACTTGGTGGTGTTGGGGTTTTTTGGGGTGTTCTGAAATGAATGTCCATGTGGGACAGCGCATGTGATGATTTAATCTATAAAATTTAACCTCTTGGATGGCGAGTGATGCAATGAAATAATGTGGTGCCTTCTGGAAGGCAATTTCTTTTTTATATTGGGGAGTGCAAGAGTGAAGAATCTATATTTTTCTAGACTTCCCATTTCCCTTTTTTCCCCCCCTCCTCTCTTCACACCCCCTCTCTGAAAACACCCATTAAAGTGCCCCATCAGTTTCAAATATTTGGAGAGCAGGAAGAACACTGCTATGCCTTGTAGTCCTAATAGGTAAGGTTTTTATCTGGGTCAGTGTACTTTAAAAAAACGCTTTAATTCACTGTAATCTTTCAACAGCAACAATATTGTCCTGTGGATGGATTATCTACCTAACTTACTATAATTCCCGGAACATTGGACTCATTTTAACGTTGGTTCTTAACAGATTATATAAACATGGCTACATCCATATTGGTAAGTTATGATTAATGTAATGCCGCTCTTTGTCTGCTGCTTCTTATTGTGCCTCAGTTTGCTAAAAACTTGAAGTAAACTCAGTGTTCCTTTTGTTAGAGTAATTTGAAAACATCCCGTGGGAAGTGGACCCAAGGTGGAGACTCCAGCCTTGGGTCCCTGTTCCAGCGCTGTCCTTGCTTTCTAAATAAGCTGTCAGAACAACTAATCACAGGTTGATCCATACTGGGACTGTGATGTGTAGAATTGATACTGGCTAGAACATTTTGCATCAAAATCCATTAACATTTTATTAAAATATTTTAAACGTTTTTGAATAAAAGAGGTCAGTACAAATCACTTGGGCCCTCACCCACTTTACAAAAATATCTGGTGCTGAGTCACAGAGGGCTGTAGCCCACAACCTCACTGATCACACTTTTAATTTTCTTTCACTTACTCCTCTGCCTTCCTCTGTCTGCTTCACAGAATAGCAATGACTTTAGTTCTGGACTTTTTCTGCAACTGTTCATCATAAATATAATGAAAACTTAAAACCAAAAAATCCCACTCACACTTGGCCTGCCGGAGACACCCTTGCAAATCTTTTGCTTATGTTTTCAAGGATCTAAGAACTGTATTCCAAACCATCTTCAAATCCAGCTTTTTTTGAAGAGCAGAATAGATTAAATGCTTACTGGCTGCTACACTTGATCTATAGGCTTTTATTAAAATTTCTCTGTGGAATTGGCGTTAAGGAAGGACAGCTGATCTGGCTGGCCAAATACGTGGTATTCTTCATAAACCTCATCAGTAAGCAGAACATAATATTAATTAAATCCCATGATTTACAGCTTGGTTTCAGTTGTTTAATGTTGATTTTTATTTTATTTTTTTTTAAATGATGGTGTACTTAACTTTCTGTGGGTGAGGTAAAAAGCCTCAGGAAAAATCCAGGCTATTGCATTACCTGCTGCTCTTTTCATGCTTATTAATCCTTCCTGCTGTAAACATAATTTGTCATAATAATTGGACTGAAATCCTTACAGCCATTTAAAATTTTTAAAAATAGTCCATCAGGAATCTTTATTTCTCTGATTACGGTCTGGCATACAACTGGCTTAAAACTCTAAATGTTCAAAACAGCTTTTCTAACTCTTCTCACAAGCTTTGCAAGGCACCTGGATGTTTCTGAGTGACTCAGGTGCCTCAGGGGCTTGGTTGCCTTGTTGGGTGGATCTGAACCCAGCATCCTTTAGTTGTGTTCTTTGCTGTGTTCTGAATCTCTGACTTCCCTTCTGAGGGAAAACTCAAAATACCCAGTTAACCCATTTCAGGTAATTTCATGCTGTATTCTCTCTGTTCACAAAATCAACAACTGTAGGCCAATAAGCACTTTTTTTTTTTTTTTTTTTAATAATTAGGTTCCTTTTCGTTCTCGGTGCTCTCTGGGAAAGTCATGGTGCGTGAAATCTATTTCATCACAGAGGACATGTCCATCAGGTACGGATCTCCAAGGCAGCCCCCTTCTAAATAAGGGTTTTAAAAACAGGTCTAAGTAGCACCTATCAAAATGCAGTCTTCCAAATGAGCAGCAGATTTGTCAGTGTTAGTCTGTCTCTTTTGGTGCTACTATTTAACACTCCTACATACTTGTGAGCTCATTTGCTGCTTTAGCCTTATCATTTGGAAATGACTGCTGGATAAAATTGTAGTTGTCCTTACTATCTGTCAAATAAACCACTTTGGAGTGTGAAGGAGAACTGTTTTTTCATTGGCCTCTGATTCCCTCATGTTCCTGCTCTTAAGTCTGGAAGATTCACGTTGACCAAGTAGTTGGCATTTATTAACTGGGATTCAGAATAATTTGTTTCGTGAACAAATAGTTTGTAACTTTGATTCTTTCTGTCAGATTTGGAAAGCCTTGAGAATGCAACGGATATGGGGTTTTATATGAGTTTCAGCTAGAGCGGGAATTGGGTAATCTATTGTGTGCTGTAATGCTTTGTGCTTTCGTGTTGCTCAAACACTGCCTCAGCTGCAGATCTCTGCACAAACTGCATTGTAGGATGTTGCATTCTCACTCTCTCAACTTCTGTTTTATTCCAATTTGTTTGGTTTAGAATTCAAGATGGATTTATCATTTTTCGCTGGTGGAAGATGTACAACCCGAAGCAGAAGCAGCACGGTAGGTTTCCCGAAAAGGTTTCAAAGTTCAAAGTTAGAGGTAGCCTGCAGAAACACACTTCTTTTGTACAATCACAGGCATGCAATTGCATTGCTAACGTGTACCTGAAGCACACTGGATCCTCGGAAGGTATGGATTTGTTCACTGGTTGCAGAGCAGATGAAATAAATACAGGATTCATTACTGGGGACATGAACCCTTCTTGACACAAACCATTAATCTTAATAGTAGCCTTCATTAGCTGGAGTCCAAGCATAATTGTTCTGTATTGAAGCTGATAACTCTGATGAATAGAGATGTCTTGTGTTCTGGAAGTGATTTTAGTGTCTGAGTTTCAGTGAGTGTTGTGCTTCCAGCATTTTAGCAGAAGTGTTACGGTAAGGGATGTTCTTCAGTATTTGACAAGCCTGTGTCTTGATGACATCTGTGCTTACAGAAGTGGGGAAGTGTGAAAAACTCATTCATTTTTCTTCCTTACCTCTGGCTGAAGATGGACGATTAACACAGAGGCAAGAGATTAATTGTATCTGCAGAAAACACGGTGAGAAGGCATAAGTAGCCTCGGGCTGTGTGCTTCATCATTTACAGGATTAGAATCTTGTTGAATGAGGCTCGGGTCCTGCTTCTCTTGACTTTTGGAGCCATCACAGCTCCATTGCTCATTCAAGGAGGTCCAGAAATGTCAGCTCTCTACAGCTGAGTGCACTAATTGAGAGGGTCATTGAACTTCAGAGGGCTTTTTTTTCCCACCTTGCCTTTGGATGTGGCCTCTGCTGGTGTGAAGCCTCTTAGCCTTGTCAGCGAGCTGGTGGAGCTGCTGCTGGGTCAATTCCAGCTCAGCAGTGGCAGCAGGACTGCATGCAAAATCAGCCAGGTGAATGTGAGATACCACGCTGGGCAGTGACAGGAGTTTGGAAGAGCTGCTCATTTCCATTTACTGAGGCACTGCTCGCCCTTTGAGGTGGTAGGGCACAATTCAAATTCTTTATACCATTAAAAAATAATTCAAAGAGTGGAATCCGGTCTTAGACTTAATTAGATTTTCCAACCACAGGTTATTGTCCAACAGGTTTTCATAGGATTGTCTTCATCTGCTAGTTCAAACATATTTCTCTAGTGGCTCAGGGAATGAAAAAATGAATTGAATTTAATGCAGTGAAGATGGTTGCCTGTCCTCCATGGTGGCCTTCTTGCCTGGCAATATTGCAGGGCTTTAAGGTTTTCTGCTAGCATTTCAGGCCACACAATTAGTGGACAAATAGTCCAAGTAACCACAGAAGCTGGAGGTGCACAGGTCTGACAGCGAAGTAACGTGACTAAAATTCTCTTTAAGTGTTAAATCATGCTGGGGCTTGAGGTTTTGTACATACTTGAGAAATGGAAGTGGTTTAGGAACAAAAGCTGGAGGATCGTGTTGTGGATAGGGCACACCCCGATGACTTGGCGTAGGTGCCACAGCACATTCACAATTTTCACGTTGTAAAACAATCTGGTAGTTACTTGTACATAACCTACATAAATGCTTCTTTGAAGCATCCAGTAACATTCAGATTTCCTTGTCTTTTTCCTTGCCCCCACCCCCCCTTTTATTTTTTTTTCTTTTCCAGAAGTGTTTTAGGCAATCAAATTGATGTGTGGAGGTCAAATCTTATTTTTGTTGTTAGGAAAAAGAGATACTGGTCTCTTTAAATCGCCTTTAAAGAAATGAATTAGTACATATGATTTCATTTAGTTAATGAAGTCTAATGCTTGCCTCCAGGAATTGAGAAATTACATTTATTTGTGTTCTTGATGGCATTGAGATCTCCCGGGTGAGCGGTTGTGTATCCCGAGCTTTGTCCATGTCATTCTTTGCCTGACTCTTATTGATGCAAGTCAACATTGGCAACAAACGGATTTGACGGTGCTTTTATGAAAACAGGAAGGAACTGAAGCTGCCTCATTAACTTTTCTCTGTCTCCTGTTCAAGAAAACTGTGATGTCAATGTGTTCTGGAAACTGACTTCTCTATGTATATATTTTTATAATTATAGGGAAATTTCTGGTACTTTAGGTGTGATGGGGAAAACGTGGGTTGCTGTTGTTGGGATGGTGTTGCAGAGATGTGTGATTTTGGGGGACAGATGGGTTTGTTATCAAATTGGGTGCATTTAATCAAGCAGGTGTTTCTAACTATGGCTCTTGGGCATCTGCATTTCTTCTTTTGACCCTGAGCCCAAGTGTTTGCTCTGAGTTTTTGATTTCTCGTGTCTTTGGGAAATGCTGCCCTCAGTTTGTACCCCCTGAGTTACAGATTGGGGACTGCTGGGATAACCATTGATTCTTCAGCTGCCTGAAGTCTGTTTGACTTAGAAAGACCAGATGAGGTTTTTAGAGCAGCTCAGGTCTCCTGAGTCAATGTGTAATGGGCACTCTTTCAACTGGGTAATTAGGGGGAAGTGGTGCGAGCTTTTCCCTCGCATTAACTGCATAATTAGGTCACACTTTCTGAGGCAAAAGTATGTCAAAGTATGTCACAGTCAACTCTATATGATCAGCAGCTGTTAAAACAGGATTTAAGGATCAGAGAGTCAAGCTGATACAACAGCTGAAATTTTAAATTTGTGAAAATGTTGACTGATTGTGCAAAATCAGTGTGATCCTGTTAGTTCTGCATAGTAATGTGTTCTGTTTCTCTGTAAAAGAAAGCTTTTTCTCACTTCAGGCGTGCTGTACCAGAGAGAAAATGATTTGGGTTTTGAGATTGACTTGATCTCAGTGATAAAAATCAGAAATTTTCACCAAGGCTTCTCTTCTGTGTATCAAGAGGGATATTTGTCTGTTTGTTTTCATACGTGAGACTGAAAAACTTCATTTACTATTTTGTGCAGTTTCTGTCTGATTTATTTTTGGACTGTGACCTAGGGGTGAAATGCCTTTCAGATTTAATATTTTCTATGCAGCCATCTTATTTTCCAAGTTTTACTGATTTGCTTAGAATGCTGTAATTATTTTGTGGAGTTTTTTACTGCTTTTTTTAATAGGTACTTCAGCAGCTGTTCACTGCTGTGTGGATTGGTTTTGCAAAATGTGCATATTTGAGAAACTGCAAATATTCCGAGAGAATGTTGAAATAAATTAGAACCTCTTTTCCTACTCTTTGGTTAGATCCAAAGGCAGAAACACGACTGTATATTATGGTGAACGACTTTGAATTTCACGTGTACAACCGCTCGGAGCTTTACGGACAACTTCAAGAACTGTTTGGCTTGGATCCCACAATAATTCCATCAAAGAAAGATGATGACAGAGCCCAAGTAAATGGGAGGCGGAGAACACGCACCAATCTTGAAAGGTAAATAATTATTCATTTCGCTGTTTTGTCGATGCTTTGTTCTGCAAAGTGCCGAACTAATTGGGTGATGTTTTGTTAAAGTGTGCTCTGGGGGCCAAACAAGTGAAGCACAGCTGAGAGAAATTGCACTGACAAGCCTGACAGTCTGAGTCTTTTCCCTTTCCTCAGACTTCCTACCAATAATAATTAAAAACCACAGCCAAACAAACCAAGCACTCTCGTTTAATGATCAGAGACAGGCTGAAAAATCTGTTTGAAATACAGGGTGGAGAGGAAGCATGTGTTGAAGAGGGTTATGCTGGCAGAGTAATAATGGTTTTGCTCAGTAGAAGTTAACAGCTGCTCAAGACACTGAACAGGCAAAATGTGAGGATTTGTGTGGTCCTGTGTTCAGCTACACAAGCTGTCTTCTGTTCATTCCTCTTTTTAGGGTACCCCAGCGAACGGGGTGTGGGTGTATAAGGAGTTCTGCGTGGCTTACATGTGGTGCAGCCAGATGTTCAATCATCAGCCTCTCCTTGGGCAGGACACACCAGACTGATTTACTGTCGGGAGCAGAGGAGATCTAATGAGGCTTGGCTCCTGCCACTGCTGCTGGCCAGTTACTAAATTACAGAGTGGGCAGCTGCAGGGTGCTGTGGCAGTCCTGAGTTTGAGTAAGGGCTCTGCCTCCCAGCCAGGCTCCTTGTGTTTTTATCTCAAGCCCTTATTGACAGGCACAGGAAGGATTTCTGCCTTTGAGGAGGATGTGTCTTGGGAAATGAAAAATCCCATGCCTCAACAGGAGTATTTAGAACAGGCCAAGCTCCCCTGAGGAAGATTTATTTAACTATTGCTCTGAGTTAAACAAGGCATGCTTGTTTGCTTGTTTTCCTACCTGTGTCAGCATCCAGAGTGTAGCTCCATGTGCTTTCTGCTGTTCTCCCAGTGTTCCCCAAGATCTGTGCCCTGAAGACCCCTAGAAGAAAAGTTTGGTTTGTTCTTCTGCAGAAAAGACAAAATAATTATCCTACCCCCTTGGTTTTTTTTTTTCTTTAGTGTTAAAGTAAAAACAGAATCTCAAGACCCTTCTTCTTCATGGAGGTCACTTATTCCGGTCATTAAAGTCAACGTGAGCACGGTGAGTGAAGAGGTTCTGATAAGGAAAATATTTATCAGCATTTGCTTAAAAATGACACCTGCCAATCATTTTTCTTACAAGTTGTATTTAAAGCTTTTGTTTGCCTTCATGCTTTAGAAAAGTTAAAATTACACCATCGGCCCCTGACACAGTCACAAATCCCACTGGTGCTGTTGGAAATGCAGTTATATTCTAACTTTTGGGAAATCCTCATGTCTTAGACTTAGCAATGATTTCAGGAATATCACCAACTAATTAAATTGTGGGTGTTGTACAGTATGGGGTGTGTTGGGTTTTTGGCGGGTGTTTGGGGTTGTTTTCTCATTTTTTTTTTCCCTGCATGTTTTAATAGCGAAATTTGGACATATTCTTTAAAAGTTGATGTTACATCTCCAAAACCAGGCTCCCCCTCAAAAAACCCAAATGAACAGCAACAAAAAAACCCCCAGGAAAACTGTTATTGAGGTGATAGGAGAAAAAATTCAGAGTTTAACATGTAAGGTCGTAGTTTTAGATATGCACAGATTGGACAGGGCTTTTGTCCACACTATTTATTTGCATATGGCTGGTTCAACTGCATTTTTATAGGTAAATAGATAGTTAAATGTAAGAGATCAGTGTATAGTGAATAATTGGGTTCGCTTTTTGATGTAGGGTCGCTTGGCGTTTGGGAATCATTATCAGCCACAAACACTTTGCATTAACTTCGATGATGCCTTTTTGACATACACCACAAAACCACCCTCAAGCCACCTGGATCAGTTCATGCACATCGTGAAGGGAAAGTTGGAGAATGTTCGAGTCATGCTGGTTCCAAGTCCAAGATATGTTGGTCTTCAGAATGACGAGTAAGTTTGGGGTGGTTTTGTATCCATATTATTTTATTATTCCTTTTAAGAACACAAAGAAAAGAACGTTGGTTGTGCTTCAATTTCTTTATTTTACTCGGTGTGTTTAGGCAGTTGGCATTTCAACCGCTCTAAAGGTTTTTAACTTTGGATCTTTGAAACAATTTTAGTTATAGAGAAAAGCACTGGCTTTCTGTCTCGTTCTAGATTTGTATTTTTGTGTGTGTTCTGCTGTATGATTAGACACAGAATAGTTTGGGTTGGAAAGGTTTCTTTGAAGGCATCTAGTTCAACCCCTCTGCAATGGGCAGGGATGTCTTCAACCAGATTAGGTTGCCCAGAGCCCCATCCAAGCCTGGCGTTGAACGTTTCCAGGGATGTGGCATCTGGTCCAACATCTGTTTTCCTTCTCTCAGGTACTAGAGCTGTACCCAGGCTTTGCCAGCACGAAATTTCTCACTTAAGTACAATATTTAAGGTGTTGACTTCTGTAAAGCTGATTCATGGTTTGGGAAATACTGAAGAAACCCCCAAAACTGGGTAAAAGCTGTGTAATATTTGGTAGAGGGGAAATCATGTTATCTTTTGGAGACAGATTGCTGATCCTTTCACCTCTGTGTATTCTGATTGAGCAGGGTTAGGCAGAACAAACTGAAGTAAGTCAAATACCAGCCCGAGTGCTTGCATGAAGTAGTAAAATAAACTGTACGTCATTTGGACCTTAATTAGCTTTTTATCAGCCAAATACTGCTGTTTATAATGTGCCTTTATGTTTTTCAAAGGACATTCTGTGGCTGTGTGCAGAATCCAACTCTTCCAACATGACGACAAAGGAAATTTCTGCAACTAATATTGAAAACAAACAAGATTAAACCGAAATAGGATTAAGATACTCAAACTATTAGCTTATCCTCCTGCTTCCTCTAAGTATTTTCTTTTCATGCTCTTCCCATCCCTGCAGCTCCTGATGGCTGAAGGATGGCATCTGTGCAAAAAATGTGCTCTAATTTACTGGGCAAATTCAAAATATTGCCCAATTCACTTGACTCTTCAGAGCCTGCCCTCTTAGGCTGCTTTGACTTAAAATTTAAGCTGGATGTTTTAACTTCCAGAAATTCCTGCAGGCAGTGAATGTGTAAAAAACAGCCAAGTGAGTTGATGAAATTTGTAACAGACTGATTAATCAATACAAACATCAAAATTTCACCTTGAAAACTGTCATTTTGTATTAAAAACACCCATCTCAACACCTTCATCACCCTTTGCAAATAAGTCCTCAGAAGTCCAAGGAAAGGAAAAAAAATGTTGCTAGGGAAAGCAGGTCAAAGCAGAACAAGTGTGGAGGCAGCAGGCTCAAGGTGGCAGTTCAGGATAGATATTAGGGAATAATTTAAAATGATGCTGATGATAATCTCATTGTCATTCTTTGCCATTATCTAGTTTGTGTTAAAGTATTTGATCT
Organism: Pomatostomus ruficeps; assembly: GCA_013400735.1. Lineage (NCBI taxonomy): Eukaryota > Metazoa > Chordata > Aves > Passeriformes > Timaliidae > Pomatostomus > Pomatostomus ruficeps. The sequence continues at coordinate 383,107 of VYZT01060110.1, read as the reverse complement.
TTCACTGCTGTCGTTCCTCTCAAAGTAAACTTGGTTTCAAGGTTCCTGCTCTGTTGCTCTTGAAGAGTTTCTGGCAGGACATGGTCTGGTTTTCCATGTTTTCCAAGGTTTCCTGCCTTTGAAATGAGCTGTGGCAGAATGGGCGATGTGCTTCCAGCAGGTCACACTCTGAGAGTGACTCTTCCTGTCGTAGGAATTGTCCTTTATTATTAAGAAATGACAGTTTATGAAAGGGTCTGGAAAGCTGCAATAGCGCCTTTTGTAGTAAAACCAGAATTTTCATATTTTAATATCACTATTTTAGAATCTATTAATATCTAAATTAACATGAGAAAGGGTTGCAATATACCAATACAATAGTGTTAGGAGAAGAGTGTTTCATCTCTTAGTGTTATCACTTAGATCCTTTTATATTGAGGGAAGTGTTATTGAGGCAGAACAGGTTTTTTCTCTCTTTTTTATTAACTAATGGTCTAATTACTGAATGTCTTGTCCCTTTGGTGCAAAGGGCTATTTTAGTAAGAAAACAATTAGCAGGTGTAAGAAAAATATAGGACAAGGAGAAAGGAACTCTTGACTGGAAGAAACACTGAAAGTAAAACTTCAGTAGTTACTTGTGGTTTAGAATATCTGAGAAATACCTTTGTGGAGAGGAACCTGGTATCTTCATGCTTGAATTAACTTTTAAGTTATTTGATGTAATAATTATAATAATAATAGCAACATTATGATCGAGGGGTTTGGTTTTTTCCTCCAATCGTTATGCCAATCCATTACGCTTAATATGTCGCCTTTAAAATGACTTGAATTCATAAAGATCAATCTCAGCATGTGGATTTTTACTCTGTCTTTGCACTCTTTTCTTTGCAGACCACCGAGGCTGATGGGTGAAGGTTTTGTTGTAATGCAGTCCAATGATGTTGATATCTATTACTATATGGATGAACCAGGTACGATCTCTGAAATACAAAGATAATTTTTTTTTTTTAATGGTGAAAAATCTTTATGCTAAGAGAGTGAGTGCAATATTTTGGAGCCAATAGAAGTATCATGAATATGCTTTTGCTCTTATTGCCTGAATCTTAAACAAAGACAACACATTTGATAATGGTGTAGAATAGGTGGCAGTTTCGAATAATTTTTGATCTTATTTCCTGGCCTTCCACTGGAAGTCTGCATTGAATTATGTCTTGATATTTCCATACTGTAGCTGTCTCAAATAAAACTGCCATCAGGACACTTTAATTGTCTTGTGCTTAAGCAAACCTTTCTCATCCTAATTTGAAGAAGCTTCCTCTAATAAACTTTTTATTATTTTATGTAATGCAGGTCTTGTGCCAGAGGAGACAGAGGAAAGTAACGATGGAGAAGCCAGCAACGAAGACAGCAAATTACAGGATCTGCCACCGTGCTGGGGTTTGGACATCGTGTGTGGAAAAGGGACAGACTTCAACTACGGGCCTTGGGCTGATAGGCAGAGGTATGACCATGACTTGCAGCTGGAATTTTAAGCTTTGATATCCAGTATTACTGAGAAAACTTTCTGAACTTTCCATCATGTAATTGCTCAGATTTATAATTTGTATGGGTTAGGCTAGACTGAGTTGAAGGAAGAGTCCTGCCACAGTGGTTTAAGGAAATTCATTGGTGTTTATCTTGTGGGCCTTCCAAAGTTAGGATCACTCTGATTATTAAATTAATAGATTATGTTCCCTTTTTTGTGAGCAGAGTAGTTTTTCTGTTTATCAAGTGTCACGTACCTAAAGGTTTAACTTGTTAATTGGCGATCTGTAGATTTATCAAGCTCCTGTTAGCCAATATGGGAATAAACTGCATATTGATGAGGAAATTTTAGGGAAGCAGAAATCTGGCTGTGGAAATAATGAGGGAGGAATAATTCATCCCTGCTTAGCATAATCAGCTGCTTGATGTTATCTCCAAAGTATTTATTATCCAGTTATTTTTATAGAAAATATTAGGCTGGAGTTCTGCTGTGCTTCACTTGGCCCTGGATGTTTTGCACATGAGCGTTTCTGGTGAGGACAATAGGATTGTTTAGAGAGTAAAGGACTATTAAGTAAAAGTGGCATAACCAGTGCTTTCCCTCTTTTCCCCTGTTAATTACAGGCTGGTACTTGGCCTTCACTAATTCTCCTGTGAAACTGTTATGATTTACTGTCTCTCAGGAATGTGAGGATGGCAGCCCAAAGAGTAGTCATTAGAAATGATAGTGCATTTAAGAGAAAATGTCACTCTCTAGACCCCTTTGCTAGAAACATGAGGTCAGGGAATCGTTAATGATACTTTTAATACTCCAAAGAAAGCTTGCCCTATAATGGAATGCTTTTTATAACCTTAACTAGCTCGTCAGAAGGCAGTTTAGTTCATATGCAGGGTGTGTAGAATTCATAGATGCATAGTAGGAACACTTCTGCATCTTGCTATGGATAGAATATGGAATTTTGGAAACTTTTAAGCTGCTACAATGGTGCTGGGTGCAGGAAAGACTGACTTCCACCCCCTTGAGACCTGTGTAAGCTCTGCTGTCTGTGCTCCATCACTGTGCTTTTTCTGCCATGTTCACCTATAAATCTTTATAAATGTGGTTTCCATTCTCAGGTCCTAGAGTTTTGTATTTTCTTTATTTCTGGGCTTACAGCAATTATTTATGCTCAAACTGAAGAATAGACAAACTGCTTCCTACTATTCTTTTGTAGCAGATTTTGTAAACCAAGGATTAGAAATAAGAAGAAAAACATGGCTTGTTTGCCTTCTGAATTAAAATTTATGGCTTTTATCCAAATGTAACTTCCTGCCATTGACGCTTTTGGAGATTTCCATAAAGAGTTGGAAGGGTCTCGTGATGAAGATTTTACACCAACATTCTTCCTTATCACATCCCCTGGTTGTCTAAAGACTCAGCTAAGAGGAAAATAGCTAAATGAACCAACTAGATGCATAAATAATTGTTTTTTGTTCACAGAAAAAATATATCTTTTGCTTCTTCTTCCTCCCCACTAGGGATTGCTTGTGGAAGTTTTTCTTCCCACCGGACTACCAAGTTATGAAAGTGTCAGAAATTGCTCAGCCTGGGAAACCAAGACAGATCCTTGCCTTCGAACTGCGCATGAATATCATTGCAGATGCCACCATTGATTTGCTTTTCACCAAGAACAGGGTAAATAATGAAACTTTGCAAGAAATCAACTTTTTTTACTGTTGTTGCACTGTGCTTTTTGCATAGTTTTACTTGTCTCAGGTGTTTATTACAGCAGCTGGGTGATTTTTGTCTTGGTCTTTTATAATTGTGAGCAAAGCTTTCAAAGAGAAATGTATTCTGAGGGACATTATTTTAAATTTTATTTAAGCTTGAAGGGTACATCTTAAGCCATGCCAGCTCCTACAGTCTTGGGGCTTCATGATCTGCACATGTCCTGTGCAATCTTAAATTCTGATGATGAAAAAACAATTTATTCTGATATTGAATGAAGAGATGACATTGGGGGGCACAGAACTTGCATGTGTAGGAATTTGGATTTTTTTTCTCCTTGTTGGTACTCTGCTAAATGGGATACAGCATCACTTCGTTGTACACCTGTTTTGTTCTTTTTTCAGGGGCTGAAAGGGTTAGAAATGTAGTGTTAGAAACATTTATTAATTTGCCCTCCCAGGCCTTGGATCAGAGTATCTTAGGCTGTTTCTGTTAGTGGATCTCAGCCAGCATTTGTTAAGCCTAAAAATGGTGTTATTTGGTATCAATGCATATTGATAGCTCATTAATGATTTTTCTGAAGGCAAGCAAGACTTCAATCATCAGGTGCTTTAGTTCAGGTGTGGTAATGACAGCCAGAGGCATAAATAAACCTAGAAGTGATGTTTGGACTGTTTTCCTTTCTTACAATGCAGGAAACAAATGCTGTACATGTAAACGTTGGTGCAGGATCCTATTTGGAAATAAATATTCCCATGACAGTGGGTGAAAATGGTGAGTTAAGGCTAAGCCTGATTTGTTTCCTTACTGTTTTTCCTGGACAATTATCTTAATTCTTGTGTGTGTGAACGTCTTTTAGTGTTTTTCCTTTGTAATCTTGAGATTTATATTCCTATGTAAAGCAACAAAAATATTTCCTTGTACAGATCGCTGCAAGATATTAAGGGAAATATCCATCAGGATATTTCCTGTTAGTAGATTGCTGGAATCACTGGTGAAAATTATTTAAATATTGGTGCAACTCAGGTATCTGAATGATGATTTGTTAACTTTGTGTTTGCCAGGCTATTCACCCACGATTAAAGGGCAGCTCCTCCACGTGGATGCCACCAGCAGCATGCAGTACAGGACTCTCTTGGAAGCAGAAATGCTGGCTGTAAGTTTTCATTAATAAGCACAAAGCTTCAGTCTCCAAAGCATTTTTAATAAAAAACATATTTATTTTTCTCTGGAGCAGTCTTTAGTTTCTTAATAGGGGAAAATGCCTTTTTAATGTGTTTTACAAGACCTTAATGTATAAGGAATTTATATATACACATATAATTGTGCATGTGTGTAACCTTTAGTGACTTACAAGGCACTAACTTGGTGTATAAATTATGGATTTACAAATGTTGCCTCATTTACTGTGTAGCCACGTGTTCATACAGGCTTTGCCTTAATAAATGATTACACTCACTAGCTCTCCTACAGGATATGTGTGCACAAGTACTTTAAAGTACTCAAGTGTGCTTTAACTACTTGAGACAGATTAAATACTTCATTATTCTTCTGTCTGCCAAACACTTCCCTTCTGCAGTGCTGTAATTCTGTAGATTGCCCTTCTTACTGGTTTTTAAACGACATTATTAAAGTGGCGTTTTTAATGTTTCAGCAATATATCAGTGGTTGGTTGAAAAATACTCTGTTCTGGGGGATTTTGTGAAAAGTGATAATGCTTTTGGTGAAAACTTTGCTTTTTAAGTTGCTTGGTCCATGTCCAGCAGCAGATATATCAGAAACTCGTAGTATACCTTTCCAAATAAATGAATACACTAACACTTGACCTTCAAACACAGAAGGAGAGACGGAGATTAAATTATTAAGGCACTGGAAGGACCTTCTGTTCATCCCAGCAGGAAAACAGTTTTAATTATTCAGCAGGGTACATATGTGAAAACTGCTGAGGGACAGGGTCAGGCGTTGTCATCTTCTCAGGCAATCCTGATGCTTTAATTTCTCGTCCACAGTTCCATATTAATGCCAGCTACCCCCGGGTATGGAACATGCCCCAGACGTGGCAGTGCGAGCTGGAGGTTTATAAAGCAACCTATCATTTCATCTTTGCTCAGAAGAGCTTCTTTACAGGTAACCTCTTTACTGAACAAGTTCCACGTCAAATTAAATACTCCTTCTGTGGGATTGCTTTTCAACTTTTGCCGAGTTGTGCAAGGTCAGGCTCTCTGATTTCACCTATTTAGGGCAACAAATTGTTTCTGAGGACAAAGTTCCTGATGCCTATAAAATGTCCAAGTACATTATATTCTTACATTTGAGTAGAGATACAAATAATTGAATTTGCTGTTATGTTAAGTGATCTTAAATTTATTTCTTATCGAAACTCTTAGCACAGCTACTGATTTGCTTAGTATTTGCCACCCATGGTGTTGATTTCTCTGATATCTCTCTTTGCTTGGCTCATTTTCAACTATTTGGGTGTTGGGTTGTGTCCCCGTGGCTGACAGATGATGAGGAAAAGTAATTTGCTCCTGAGGATTCTGGCTGTGAGGGAGAAGGCAGTGCAGGGTGGTGCAGCACCACCCACCTGTTGCTGGGAGCTCCAGCCGCAGTAATGGAAAGAATACAGCCCCATCCCTGTGGTGCTGCCTGGGCTAATTAGCCCTGCTGGGAGGAAGGTTTAATTAGTGCAGGCATGGTGCCATGCTAATGAAGTTATCCACTGGGTGAGGCCAGAGCCATTGTCTGTGCAGTGCCACGGCACCCGGTGTGACCTGCTGCTGTGGGCACAGCAAACATCAACTCCTCCAGCAGGAAAATCCTGGGAAATCCCTCACCTGATCGCTGCTAATTCGCCTTTCCTTTCTTGGTGCGGGTCTAGATTTGATCCAGGACTGGTCCAGTGACAGCGCTCCTGATATTTTCTCGTTTGTTCCCTATATGTGGAACTTCAAAGTCATGTTCCATCAGTTTGAGATGATCTGGGCAGCAAATCAGCACAACTGGATTGACTGTTCCACCAAACAACAGGAGAATGGTGAGATCACTTTTTAAAATTTCAAAGCAGCAGCACATACTACAAAAACTGTCTACAAAATACAGTATATATATATATATGTATATAAAGTACTAGAATTGCACCCAAAACGTGGTGTGTGAAGAAAAGCACCAAGATATTATAGTTATTTTTATTGTTTGCCTGCACTTTCCTTGTGCTAAGTACAGCGTCTTTCTAGAAAGAACAAGCTGTAGGTAGTAAATGCTTTCAGAATAATTGATTACAGTAATTTGTTATTCTAAGTACACTGTCGTTAAATGGCAATTTTCTGTGTCATGAGTTCTTCAATATCTTTTAATTATTTCGACCTGTATATTTGATATTTTGTCCAAGAACAAAGTAGGGAGTAATTTTGACCAATTGATTTGTTTTTCCTTTTCTTTCTCCCAGTTTATCTAGCAGCTTGTGGAGAAACCCTGAACATTGTTTTTTCTCTGCCTTTCACTGACTTTGTTCCAACCACGTGCAATACAAGATTCTCCTTAAGGGTAAGATCTTTTGTCTTGTAAATGTGAGACAGCTTCCCTTACCTTCTTGTATCAGGAAATTCTGAATTAACTCTTTCCTGATAGAAAAATACTCTTTTGTACTTCCAGTTCATAGAATTTTTCTTTAAGTAACAAAGAAGCAAATGGTTTTGGTTTGCTTGTGTGAAGCGTTTAAGCATAGGCTGTTTTAATTGATATATACATATATACACAAAAATGAAAATATTTCTGAAAAATCTATATGTTGATATGCTTCATGCATACATATAGATACACATTTAGTACGTATCTTTATTATAGATACTTAAATTGTGTGTCTGTGTTTTATCACTTGGAATTCTGTTCCCCTTTACTTAGGAAATGTGAAAATCTAATGCACATTCAAAGAGAGACTCAAACACTGTACTGGCTACCCCCAAACCATTTTGGAAAACCATCCTCGAGATTTTTAAGAGGCTCTGTAGAATAAGTAATGATCACAAAGTGTTTTTAACAGATAATTCTTTGAAAGACTGTACTTGCCTTCCTTAAAATAGAAGCTGTCTACTGCTGCTAAAAATAAAAAACTAGTTGATGGTGATGTTGCTAATTTGGTATAACTTGATAGCAAAGAAAGCAATGTTTTACAGGTTTTTTTTCTTTTTAAAGTGTGGTTTAGTTGAGATGTAGAGTAAGCTTAGGCCAGCTATTTAATTTCTGCAGTATGCTCTGAACAGCAGCAGAACAGAAATCACTAAAAGCTGTCCAGTGTTTTATGGATTGCTCTGTTTATGTGCAAGTTACTGGACTTGTAAGCATTCAGAACTGCAGAGCTCTTGGGATTGTACCAGAAATTGGTGGGAAAACAGAAATTTCTTGTCTAACTTTGATGATGGCACATACAAACATGGAAATAGCGTAAGATTTATGCATAAAGGGAATGTAAATTAACTTTTCTATTGCTGTTGTTTGATTTTAGGGAGAAGATGTTGATCTTCATTTGTATCTACCCGATTGCCATCCTAGTAAATATTCCCTTTTTATGCTGGTGAAAGATTGTCAGCCCAATAAAATAAGTCCTGAGTCTTGTATTTCTGCGGAATGTCAAAGCAGTCAGAAAACGGGCAAGCCCAAGTGGAGGAACATCACTCAAGAAGAGTGAGTTTTATTTGGATATATATTTATATCTTTATGTTGACTCTCCTTATTTATTTATTTTGTTTGCGATTCGTGAGCTTCTGAGGTTGATTTAGAGGTATTTAATGGAAGTATTGTACTTGAAATGAAGGTGTGCTGTTTCCTTTCGAAAGGGCCGGATGGGTTGAATGCTGGACAGTCCCGAGTGTTGTGTTTACAATTGACTACTCCTGGCACCCCATTTACCCTCAGAAGGCAGACGAGCAGCTGAAACAATCCTGTAAGTGTCACTCCCTGTCCCTTGTTAGCACGGTGCAGTTGGGAAGCTGCTGGGCCTTTGGATCACGCTGCTTCCATCTGCAGAGATGAACTTGGAACTGAACTGCTGTTTGATGTCTCAGGGGAATGTGTCGATCATTAGAATGCGCTGGGATTGATTTAAAACCTGACAACGTTCCATGCTGCTGCATTTCAGAATGTGTCCCAGTTCCTTGTGTAAAAAAAAAAAAGGGTACTGTCTGCAGTTCACTTCTCCTTGTCCTTAACAAGGGGGATCTCTTAAATGGGTTGTTGCACAAGATAAAATATCACTCGGTATATTAAACATCAGTACATTAAATTGGAAGTACCATGTTTTTGGCCATATCATGTTCCTTAGCTTTTCTAAGCCTTTTTTCCTTTACATGTTGTGATATCATCTTGTATGTTTAAATACATTATATATGAGGTATAATAATATTGTCTTCCCTTCATGGATATCAAACTGAGATTTCACTGTTCAAGTGAACCTTGGCCATCAGAAATGAGTATTAGACTGGTCAGCCTAGGACTAATATCTAAGAATTTATTTTAACTGTCTAAATATTTCTAAATAATAAATATCCTATAACTGTATGCTTGCAAAAAAAAAAAAGTTACAAACACAGAGATGAAAGTAAGTGAATTTAAATGCAGAGGGAGCTGTGCAGGAAGTTATGGGGTTACATAAATCTCTTTCAGGTTGAGATGCTGGAAGCAGAAGTGACAGGGGAGAGGTGTTAGAAGAATAATGAGGGCTAATTTGAAAGGGCCACAATCAGCAGGTGTTAGAAGACATGCTGGATAGCATTTTTAGGGCTTGAGTTCCAACAATTCACATCTAAAAGAACTCAAATTTTAGAGGATGAAGCAGAAAAGGTGAGATTGATTTTGCAGATGCTCATTAAGTGCTCTTGTGAGACTGTCAGCTGGTGTCAAATGTGCATTCCTCACATCCTGAGAACATTTCCTCGTAACTGTAGCGACCGAAGCCTGCATTTGGAAGTACATACACAGGTAATTCATCTGCAGCTTCCTTCAGTGAATAATTCAGCACAGTCCACCTCACTTCAGCTCTGTGGTGCTGATGGAATGCCTGTGTTGCAGTAGCTGTAGCTGTATTTTATTTTGAGCCGGTCCATAAAACTCTGAGAAATACGTTGCATTACAAAAGGTGTAGTTTCCATAAGAAGTGGTCATCTCACTGCAGCATTTGGCTGATTTATAACTCCTAACACGGTACAAGCACTGAGCAGGAGCTGTAGACAATAATGGTGAGTTCAGGCCTTGGAGGGTTTTGGCTGCAGGTGGCTGTAGTTCTGTACGTGCCAGTTCTTCCCGTTAAACTGGCACCTGAAAGCTTCCTCCAGCTGGAGCATCAATTTTTGATGGTTTTCCCAGAGAGTTCTCTGCTCCCAGCAATCACTTCACATCCCCAAAACACTTCCAGTCACTCACTTCATTCTCAGTGCCTTTCCTCACTTAAAAAAGGCAGTGGGGCTTTCTTGTTCCTAACTCCAGCTAGAAAGAAAGGGTAGGAAATAAGATTTGAATTTCCAAACTGTTTTGTGATTAGAGTAGTTGAGTTGTTGGAGGCAAAATTTTGGCCTACAGAGCTACTAGTTCAGAATAGATTTTTAGTACAACTTTGCATGTTTATTCTCTCTTGTTTATCCTGCAGTAGCTGCGTGGTTGTGGGAAATCTGCTCGGCTGAAATGAAAGCATTTCTCTGTTGACTTCAAAAGCAAGATAAATACACTGAATCCCTTTTTCTGAACTTGAGGGATTGTTTTTCTCCTGCATAATTAACATCGACTAAAATATTCTATATTTTCTTGTCTTCCCATAGTTTCTAGAGATGAGAAACCAGTTCTGCAGCATAAGCATGTTAATGTAATTACACAGTCCAAGTTAGGTAGCTGCCAAAAGTTGTATATTTAATGCACATTCCTGTTTGCTGGATTTTGTCCACCAGAAGCCTAACTCGTAGTCAAAATCTGCTTTCTACTCTTTGTTTTGCTCCCAAGTGTCAGAAATGGAGGAAACGATGTTGTCTGTGCTGAGGCCGTCGCAGAAAGCGTCCGACAGCGTGATCTCATCTCCCACAGCTTCCACCCGCCTTCCCCTCGACCCCTCAGAGCTGCCCCCGGACAAGCTGCACGTGGAGCTGGAGCTCTCCCCAGATTCCCAGATAACCCTCTACGGACCCTTGCTCAAAGCATTCCTCTCCATAAAGGTAGGCAGAGGAGCATGACTCCCAAAATCCACGGGTGGCCACCTGTAGGAAAGGGAAATAATTAGTTCTGAAATGGAAAAGTCGAATTCTGCGGAATATATGAATTTGGATGAAAACTTTTTGTAGGCACTGGTTCTGGTTTAGAATTACTTTGGTGATATGGTGTAGCTGAGATGAATTCAATTGTCACAGGCTTGTGAGAAGACTTCATATATACGTAAAAAATACATAGACCCATATCAGCATCGTTTTTCTTTCAAGAAATAGTGCATGTTTTGGATACGTGCAGAAAAGTTCTCCTTTCAGTTTTCAATAGTAAAATAAAAAATATTCCATGGCTATGACTAGAGCTTACCTAAACTCCAATTTTTATGCAAAGTTATATCAGAACCCATGCTTTTGGTGCATTTTAAGTTCTGCAGAGTGTTGTTTTTCTTAATTAGATTCCGTGACATTTCTGAAGTATAGGATCATGGAGGGGAATGGGGAAGGACATGAGAATAAGCTTAATTTAAAAAGCTTCTTCAATAAGTATTGGAGAAGAATTATGCAGCCTTTTCTTGGCATTAATCTATTATACTTTAGAATGTGTGTTTGTGGTTTTTGCTGTGTCCTCTTCCATGACTGATTTTTTTTTTAGGGTGTCTAAGTTTAATTTCTTCCCATTTTCCTCACCCTCCCTTGTGGTGACAAAAGCCAAGGCAGTTGAACATGTCACTTCTCTTTGACTAACAGTGAAATGCTTGGGGTTTGGTTGATTTTTGTGGTTGGTTTTTTTTTGTGTGTGTGTGTGTGTGTGGTTTTGGGGTTTGGGGTTTTTTTTTGGTGGGTTTTTGCTTGTTTGTTTTTCTCTGAACATCTGCTTCAACCTGTGCAGATCTAGGCTAAGGTAATGCTTCTGGAGGCTGGCATTTTGGAGCAGAGGTTGAGGAATTTTCTAACACAGGTGATCAGTATCAGAACTCGCTGAAACATTAATTTTCATGAATTTCTATAAGGTATAGCATGCAAGCAAGGAATAGCAGAAAATACTGTTTTGTAGAGTGTAGGACTTGCAAATATGCTCATTATTTTTTCATGTTGTCAATAAAAAAAAAGGATTAAAATTAGGCCAGTACTGCATCTTGAAGACTTTATTTCTCCTGGTACAGAGGAAATGAACCCATGTTTGAATTGTTTATTGAGCCCTTTTTTTCAAGCCCATAAATTCATGAGGGAGTTCTGGCTTTTCAAGCAAAGCAGCATTTCTTCAGTGCCCTTTGCCTCTGGAGGTAAATGTAAACAGCGCTACATTAGATCCTTGATTCTATAGTGATTTCATTTTTTCAGGTGCAGATTTCTCAGATGAAATTTAGCTTTTCTATTCCTATTCTCAAGAGAAATTTTAGATTAGTAGCTTGTTTATGAAAATGTGCATTTATTGCTCTTTTTAGCATTTTTGTGGCTCTGTTCAGAACTCTTTGTCCAGCTGTGCTGGGACCATCTCTTGAAAGATTTCTAGGAGAGTTTTTTTACGTTTGTTTTCCTGACCTGTGGTCGAAATGTTGTTCTCAGTTTGTTTTCACTGATCTTTTTTAAATCCATGGGTAGAGATCCCTGGACACACGTTGCCCATGCAGCTTTGTTAAGCCTTCTAATCTTGAGAGGTAGTTTTTTGGTGTAGCACACCCTGCTATGGGTTTTCTGTCTGGAAATGAATGATTTATAGGTCTTGGCATTCGCAGCAGAAGTTGCCACGAGTGAGTTACTGGAGCTCCTACCACCCTCTGCTGGTTCTGCCTTATTAAAAATTACTGTAAGAAACTTCTTGAGAGTCTACCTTTTTTTTTTTTTTAAAAGAGAAATGTGATAAACGGCCAGAAATCTGATGGATTTTCTCTTTCCCAGTAGAATTTGGCAGAGTTACTTTGGCTTTAGATAATTGAAAAGCATTTGTTCAGAAACAAGGTGGCTTTTAGACCCAAGCAAGAAATGTTTATGACCCAACCTTTCAGAAGCATGTTTCAGACTTTTAAACTTGCTGAAAAAAAGGCTTAGAAAGATGGGTGAGGGTGACTTTTTGCAGGATATGTTTTGTGTTATTACTCTGTTACCTACCTTAAAAGCATAAAATCTGTTTAAAAATGTCAGTAATAATGTTTCAGAACAGTAACTTGTGTTGCCTGCATCTCAAATACCAGTACTGTGAGAACGACTGAGCTGCCTTCATTTTCTGCACAGCACATGGCCTAAATTTGCATATCTAATCTATCCAGTTTGCATAAAATAAAATTGTGTATGATCCTTTAGCTGTAGGTTTAGCAATACCACTCCTTTTAGGGAGGACTAAAACCAGAAGATTGGATTTGTATTTCAGTTCATTGCCTACATGGTTTTCATTTGTTTTCCACATGACCATAACAATTCCTTTTCCTAGGAAAATTATTTTGGGGAAGATGACATGTACACTGATTTTGAAGAGATTATTTCAAGCCCTGTTCTGTCCCTGTCAACATCCTCAAGCTCGGGGTGGACAGCTGTTGGAGTGGAAAATGACAAAAAAGAAAACGAAAGCTCTGTGAAGCCCGTTCACCCTCTCACTTTACGCCCGTGGGATATCACCGTGCTTGTTAATTTGTACAAAGTGCATGGGAGATTGCCAGTGGTAAGTACTTTATCATCATAAAAGAATTTACTTAATGTAATTTTTTTTTTTTTTTTTTAGTTTCATAATTTGAATCCACATTTAACTGCCTGGAACACTTAGTTGGTGTGGTGCTTACCAAAATGTGTATCTACTCTCTGCTGAAACTGTGGTTATCTAAACAACTTAGAGACAGGATTTATTTTGTTTATCTGGGAGGCAGAATTGGGTAATTTTTTAATATGTTTTTTATTCACAAAACTTGATTTGTGTGATATTTTTGATTGACCATTACAATTTCTCTGCTAATTAGCAAATTTGTCTTATAATGGTGCAATCTGCTCTGTACTCCTGAGTTCTGAGGGAACTTCAGGAATAAAAATCCAGGGAAAACATTGGGTTCACCCAGAAATTGCTGTTTATGCAATTGTCAAAATGTTTTTAAAATTGCACAGGCTTCTTTTTGAGTATCCACTTAGAGGAAAATTGCCATACTTCCCTCTCACAGGTTTGCAACTAATAATGAAGTTTCAACCGTGTTGTGTATTTGCAGGTTCTGAAACAGATGTGTTTATTTTTTTTCTTTCAGCATTGCAGTCCAGATGGTCCAGAGTGCCCTACAGCTTTCTTGGAGAGGCTGTGTTTCGAGATGAAGAAAGGATTTCGAGAAACAATGCTTCAGCTTGTGCTGTCTCCAGTGAATTTGTTTCTGAATGACAATTACCAGGTAGTCAGTGTTGGTGTGTCTGTATTGTAGAAGTTATGTTGACCTTAGGATTGAGTTTCTTTGGTAGGAATTTTCCTGTTGTGCAAGGTTTTTATTAAGGTTTGCAAATCGTAAGAGATTAAAAGAAAAAATTTGATGCGTATTTTGTAAATATCTTTATTTTTGTCCAGACTTTTTTTCATTTTGTCAATAAGACAAATAGGATTACAATGAGGCCGGTGTTGGCTCTTTGCCAAGAATTGCCTTCCTGTTCCTTGTCCTTGGCAGCGGCCTGCGGTGGACGAAGTGCTCCGCGAGGGCCACATCAGCCTGTCGGGCCTGCAGCTCCGCGCTCACGCCATGTTCTCCGCCGAGGGGCTGCCCCTGGGCAGCGACACTCTGGAATACGCCTGGCTGATAGATGTGCAGGCTGGCAGCCTCACAGCCAAAGTTACAGCACCTCAGGTACCCTCTGCAAACCACGCTGAAGTATTGAAGCGTTACCCTTCTTCCTCCTCCTCCTAAAACTGGCACAGCGTGGATTGCTGGAAAGCGCATGATCTGTGCCTTAAGGAACCTTTACTTTACAGCTTGAAAATCTGATCATTTATCTGAAGGGACAGGAGATGCCAAACGAGCCATTGTCTGAGTCGTGTTTTCAAGGAGGAGGCAAATGAGATCATTTGTGGGAGTGCAGGCCTGAGGAGTAGCTGCTCACTGCAGTTCCCACTGGAACACAGTTTGCTTTCCCAGGCTTAGCACTAGCCCCTTTTAATTCTGCCATTTATGTTACATTTGTCTTTCCAGCTAAGTGAATGGCTCTAAGTATACAACAGACAGATAATTTTGATTTATTTCTGGTGGGGTCTGCCAGATCTTTGAAAGAAGTGTTGCTTTGCCAGTGTGTTCTGAGGCATAAGAAAAGTACATATGTTCTATTTAGCAGTTACTATTTGCTTTATTTATTTTTAAATTTTTAAGACACTTCTACATCTTCTTGCTCCTCTAAAAATTGGCATTGTTTTCTAGGATTAAACACATATTTCATTAGGAGACCTCTGCAGCAAATAAAATCAAAATAAGGCATACGAGCAAGTTTAGTAAATCTAATAAATGGACATTTTTTGCTACCTATACAGACATTTGTGGTGGTTCTTCCCAAAATGCTGCCACTGATCTGGATGATCTGTAGTATTTGCTCCACTGCTCTATGGTTCAAAATTAAACTTAGTTGGTTCAAAGCACTTTAAGGTTAAACAACATTTCTAAATGCTTAATGCAAACCAAGGATTTTGTTCCCTTATAAAGCCAGTCTCAATTGTATGCATCATGTAGGATTTTTATTTTATTTTTAGTTGTCAGCACTGCTGTGGAGCAGAACTGGAATTTGCTGTTTCAGGTTCACTGGCTTTTTTCCTTCCGTAGGGTGATGTATTGCAAGAGTTTGTGAGGGGACAACACTGAACGGAGGAGGAGAGATTTTGTGCAGGACACTCATGGCTATATTAAATTCCATTTAAATTACTGCTGATTTTAAGTGCCCTTTCCTTTGGCAAGCCAAAGAAAACCCATTTCCCTCTCATAATAGAGACAGACAGTCATGAATCATTTCCTTTATGAGCGAGCTAACTATATAAAAGACTTAAATCAACAATAGGCTAATTACTAGGCCTAGCAAGAATCAGCAGTGTTTTGTTGAGCCAGTTTCCTCCTGTGCTTTCCAAATGTAACTTTGTTGCTTTTACACAAGCAAATCTGACATTTAAATTATGAGTGCTAATGAAGTACCTTGAGGTATTCTTTGTGATAAAGTGTGTCTTTACAATGAAGTTCTCAGCTGACTGTGAGAGGAAAAGCCGCTGCTTTTTATAAAGAAATAATTTAGGGAATTGTTTAATGTCGCAGTGCTTTTCCATGAAGAAGTACGGACTTGCATGTTGTGGTGCACACAGGAATAAAAATCAGCCCTGAGCAGCAGGAAGGTGCTGCAGGCAGGAGGGTGTGGCGAGGCCTCCTGCTCATGTCCCAGCCCCTGGGGTTGTTCTCTCGGTTCTCCGTCGGACACCACAAGTCCATTTGGCCTGGGTGGTGATGGACAGGGTGCTGTTGTCTCCTTGCAGCTCGCCTGTCTTCTGGAGTGGGGGCAGACCTTTGTGTTCCACGTGGTGTGCCGGGAGTTTGAGCTGGAGAGGCCCAAATCCGTCATCCTCTGCCAGCACGGCATCGATCGCCGCTTCTGCGACCCCAAGGTACCTTTCCGTCCGTCCTTGCTGCGCTCTGCATGGGCACAGGTTCTCTGG
This sequence comes from Pomatostomus ruficeps, assembly GCA_013400735.1. Classification (NCBI taxonomy): domain Eukaryota; kingdom Metazoa; phylum Chordata; class Aves; order Passeriformes; family Timaliidae; genus Pomatostomus; species Pomatostomus ruficeps. The sequence goes on along the minus strand of VYZT01060110.1, from coordinate 367,074 downwards.
AACAGCTCAGAAATCCAGCATTGAGGGTACCAGGACACAGGGAGTGTAGTCAGGTTGGATGTTAACCAGAACATAAATAAAAGGATCAGCACAAATTAAGCTCCTAATGAGCATTGATATATTTTTTTTCCTTTATTCCATCTTTTTCCTTTTCCTTCAGATGAACTCTGTGCCTGGGCCGTGCCCAACGTCCGATGACTTAAAATACACGATGACACGCTTAGCCATGGATGGAGCAGATCTGTATGTGGTAGAACATGGCTGTGCCACCAATATCAAGGTAAAAATATTTCTCTTAACAGCAATTAAAATACTTGATTGTCAACAGAGATATTTGTATTTGTTGATAGAGTATCTACCTGAATTAATGGCTTGCTTGAGTGCAGCAGAATAAGCAGAATTTCTAAAACTTTAAGTGATAAAAGGTCACCAGGGACTGGGCCAGGAGTAGGTCAATCTGGCTTCTACTTATTAATCCCATTAATTATGTTGGAAAATGGTAGAGGTGGAGTGTATGTCTCCCAAAATAAAAGGGGAAGCTGTAGGGTTGGTCTGAAATAATTCAGAACACACTGGGCAATATGAATCTCAGTGTTTGTACCTGAGAGCTGATAAGAACTTGTGCTGTGAATTAGTAATTCAGCAAATGGAAATGATTGATAAGTGATCATGTATCAATCATGATCACTTATCAGTCATGATTGGTAAGTCAGTGCTGGATAACTCACGATCCTCCTGTGACACAGCTGCTTGAATTAAGATGTATCTTGGGTAGAGAAGGGAGAAGTGTTTGTGCCACTGCCTGACTGAATCCTCTGTTCAAAAAGGGCTGTGCAGAGAAGAGCTGATATCCTCTCCGTTATCCTAAAGTGAAATAATTTACTCAGTGTTGCAAAATATAAGTTTAGAGACAGTTGAGTTATGGTAACAAGAGAAAAGAAGAATACTGCCATGCTGATTTAACAGAGTCATAACAGACATAACCTGTGCGGTTAGTTAATAAATGCAGTTTTAAATGGTAGACTTAAGATTAAAAGTTTTGGGCACAGCTTCACATTATGAGTAAGAATCTAACTAAAGGGCAGTGGTAATTATTTTAGACATTTTTTTTAATGACGTGGTATCTCATCATTTGAATGGCTTGCTGCCCTGTGGCAGTAAAAAAAATATGTTTGAGCCTCCAAATTCTTTTGAATCCAATATTAAAAAGCACCATCATAAATATTAACGGTGTCTTCAGGCATAAATATGAATGGCACTATTTTCAAAGGCAGCTTAATAACCTGAACCACTCTAGAAAATTACATCCCGAATGTGTTTTATTCAAATTTAAAAAAAAAAAAAAAAGGGGTTTCAGTGGTCCTTTATAATCTGTGACAAAGATGAGAAGCAATAATTTAATATTAACCCTGTGGGTAGCTCTTCCATGGCTGGGTTATCTTTCAGCTTTCCTTCTTTTTGAGTTGGAAAACTCGATCTGAGATTTCAGGAGCCTCATGGTGACATTTTGGAGAGGACTCAAGCTGGGCAGGAAACTTGGTCCAATGTCTTCAGATTATTTGAAGTTTGAAGACTAAGCAAGTTTGAGAGTTTCAGCTTTCTTGGGTTTTAGGTGACAGTGAAGAAGTTAATGGTTTTACTTTTTTAAAGTTGTATTACAACACCTATTGGATGTTGAGCTTTCTTTTTTGATCTGCCTACAGAAGGATGCTTCTAAGTAAAGGTTTTATTTTTGTTCTGTAAAAAGTGGCTGAGATTCATTTCTAAGCTTGCCTTCTTTTGTGTGTGTGCTGACCTGCATATAAAACTGCTTCCCCAGAGAGAAGTTTACTGAGGTCTTTCAGGGCTCTAGTATATGATGTGTTAACTGGTTTGAGGCCCCTCTTCCTTTGTTTCACTCACAAGAAGTCAGAACTCCTGTGTCAATCCTCTTTCCAGATGGGTGCCATACGCATTGCCAACTGCAACCTCCACAACCAGTCTGTCGGGGAAGGCGTCAGCGCGGCCATCCAGGACCTGCAGCTCCGGCAGTACGTGGAGCAGGTGAACAACTGCAGAACGGGCCTGCAGCCCATACTCAGGAGGGCATACTGGCTGGAAGCTGGCTCTGTCAACCTGGGCCTCATCACTGCTGACATTGCCTTGGCTGCAGACCATCCTTCCAAACACGAGGTGCAGAGGCATTTCCTGGAAACGCACGACAGCCGGACCAAGCGGTGAGCGGTGCGGTCGAGGGGGGTGCATTTGGCAGGGATATCTTTCCATCTTGCTTTTGCTGAGCCTCAGCGTGATCGTGTTTTTGTTTTGTTTTCTGCTCCTCTGCCGTTTGTAGGTTGTGGTTTTTGTGGCCTGATGATAATTTGAGGAATAAGAGAAGCAAGAACAAGTGTGGCTGCCTCGGTGGCTGTCGATTCTTCGGTGGCACCTTAACGGGGCTGGATTTTTTCAAACTTGAGGAACTGACACCTTCAAGCAGCTCTGCTTTCTCAAGCACAAGTGCAGAATCTGATATGTTCTATGGGCAGTCTCTACTGCAGCCAGGAGAATGGATAATTACTAAGGAGATTCCTAAAATTTTAGATGGTGAGAATCCACTGTACTGTGTTTTTACTCTGTTTTGCCCAAAAGTAATTTCTTAACTTTTTGCTATTTGTAGTGCTTATGAATCTGGTTAATAAGCAGAACTGCTTGTGTTCGTGTAGTGTGATCCCTTCTAAGACTAGACAGAGCTTGAGCAAGCTTTCATATGCTGAATTTTTTTATTAACATGAAACTCCTTTCTGAGTAAAAAGGAGTTTTTTGACTTGTGTCTGTTCTACTTATACAGAAAGCAGCCGACCAAGACAATTTGATGTTTTGCTGCCATGATTTTATTAATTTTTGTTAGGACGACATGCTGCTATGTGCATGTATTTCAAAACTAGGGCTTGTGTTTAATAATGATTTTTATTTCAGTAGGCAGTGAAGAGTCCACTGCAGTTGTGTTATCAGATATTCAGTTTTTCTTTTCTGTCCCTCATCCCAGGTAAAGCAAATGGTGTCAAAAGAAAAGACTGGGACTGCAGGTCTGTGGGGATAGAAATGGAGAGGAAAGCACAACACCTGAGCCTCCAAGTGCCGCTGCGCTCCCACAGCTCCTCATCCTCTTCGGAGGAAACGAGCAGCTCTAGCGCTGCCCTGCCCTTGCTTGCAGGGGAGAAGGACAGCCCCTCGTCCACTGCTGAGGAGCACCTGGGGCAGAAGGAGTTCCTGCCCAGCGCAAAAAGGGAAGATGCCCATGGAAGGTTAGTACTCTTGTCCGGGTAGGCCCATAGTTCCACTCCTGAATGCTCGGAGATGTAAGAAAATCCTTAGATTTAGCCATTCACGAAGCATTCGTGGTGTAAGACATTAGGACAGTGAAGTGTTTGTTCTCGTTCGCAGCGGCGCGGCGGAGGGCGCGGAGGGCCGGCCCGCCTCCCCCGGCCCCCAGGAGCGGCCGGTCGGGCAGTCCCCCATGAGGTCCCCGCTGAAGCGCCAGGCGTCCGTGTGCTCCGCGCGCCTGGGCAGCACCAAGAGCCTGACGGCGGCGTTCTACGGGGACAAGCAGCCCGTGCCCGTGGGGGTGCAGTTCAGCAGCGACGTGTCCCGCAGCGACGAGAACGTGCTGGACTCCCCCAAGCAGAGGAGGAGCTTCGGCTCTTTCCCCTACACGCCGTCGGCAGATTCCAACTCCTTCCACCAGTACCGCTCCATGGATTCCAGCATGTCCATGGCGGATAGCGAGGCTTATTTTTCAGCTGCAGAGGAGTTCGAGCCAATAAGCAGCGATGAAGGTCCAGGAACATATCCAGGGAGGAAGAAGAGGAAAAAGCAAGCTCAGAAAGCTGAGTACAGTAGGGGGTCTATTTATCACAGCGTGGAAGGGCCCTTAACAAGCACAATCCATGGAGAAATGACTCAAGATATGAAAACGTTGCCAATTAAGACTCATCCTTCCCAGGCTTCCTTTGTTTCCGCTCTGGGGGGGGATGATGAGCACGCTGACAACATGTATGTGCTGGACTCGGAGAAGACTGTGGAACGTGAGCAGATAACTTCCCAGCAGCCTGTAATGGCGTGTTACCAAAATTACCTCACGCAGTTCCAGGTGATCAACTGGTCAGTAAAGCACCCAACTAACAAAAGAACTTCCAAATCCTCACTGCATCGCCCCTTGGATCTCGACACACCGACAAGTGAAGAGAGTTCCTCATCTTTCGAGCAGCTCTCTGTCCCAACTTTTAAGGTATGGAAAACGGAGGAGTAGAGAAAAGGAGTAAGAATTCAAAATAATTTAAAATGGCTTATTACCAGCTGTGTGAGTAAGCTACAAGAAACTTGCAATTTCTTTGCTTTTAGTTAAGGAATACCTTGAATTTCTGACTTCACGTCACGGGGCTGAGTAGCTTGGGAGGCTGTGGACAAGAAAAGATGGAGTTAGAATTCTGTGGATGTGTGTTCTGAATTATCATTGTTGCAGTTAAAAATGCTGCCTGTTGAATGATATGCAGCTGGAGGATATTTATCTGAGTTTTGTTTAAAATGTATTATACAGAACTGCAATAGCAGTACATTTAATACTGACAAAGTATAATTTAGGCTCTCAGTGCTTTATTTCAAAATAAAACTACAACTCAGATTTAGGAAATTATTTTTTTAAGGGACCTGAGCATACATGCTTATGAATCAGCTGAAATGAAATACATGAAAAATAATGGAAATTACTTGATAGAAAATAGGTATTTGAGCTCTGGAATTGAATTTGTTATCATTTTGCCGCAAAGGTTTGCAAACCTTTTGTAGATTAGTATTTGAAGGGGCTTTTTTAAAAGCAGCGCATCGAAGTTTATGTAAAAGCAGTGTATTCTGATTTTTCAAGGAATTTAAAAAGTAAACCTAGGAGTTCCTTTATTGGACAATCTCCTTCTAAGGGATTCTTTCAAGAAAAACGCTTTAAGGGGAATTTTTAGAGATTTCTTGGTTGGTTTTTCTTTCCATATATAGGAAGAATGTAATAAATTTCTTTGCACTTTTATCTTAGATCGTTAAACAGGGTCTCACAGCTAATTCATTACTGGACAGAGGCATGCAGCTTACAGGATCAACATCGAAGTAAGTTGAACACAGCCTGACATTATTAGCTTGTTTATCAAGAGGAGGATTTTCCTGATACTCTTAAATCTTTTGGCTCCCACCTGCCCTTTCAAAATTTGATTTACAGCAGTAGTTTTCAGTACCAGATCTATTTCAGAACAGATCATTCCATTATGAAATATTTGGGTTTGGTCAAAAAGAAATTACACAGTGCAGGCATTAAATTATTTCACTTGTACGTTTTCAGGATTATGAATGGTGATTTAATTTAGATGAATTTGGAGGTGCTAATGGCAAGTGTCCATTTCTTTGCCAAAGCTGAACTGGAATCTAGGGAGGGCCTTGCCCTGGGTTTATATTTATGTACTTTCTAAGTTATAAANTCTTTGCCAAAGCTGAACTGGAATGTGGGATTATATTTGTGTACTTTCTAAGCTATAAGGTAGAAGAAACCTGCCATTACATGGATTTTATTAAGAATTAAAATGACACCAGAACTCTTTAGGATTTGTTTTTGCAAAGCCTGGTCATTAACGTGCATTTGGCTTGTTTAGCACACCTTACACTCCTCTGGATAAGAAGTCTGCAGAGAATACAGACGATGAAACAATAACAGAGGAATGGACGTTGGATCACCCGGTCTTCCAGACACGGACAACAGCAATAGTGGAAGTGAAAGGAACTGTGGATGTGGTTCTGACTCCTCTTGTAGCAGAGGCACTGGATAGGTAATTTCATTTTGGTGATACTAAAAATTGTCTAAGATCACGGCTGTTCTGTTCAGGTAAAAGGATCGACTAAGGTGGCTGATGGGACAGCAGGGCCTGGTGCCCAGCAGATGTAATTCTGCACTTCCTATGAGGCAGCTGGAGGAATGGGAAGTGCCCTTTGTGTCTGTCAGGGCTTGTTTTTTCCCCTGCAGTGTGAATTACACGTGGTTGGTGCTGTGCCACGTGCAGCTGGGAGGTTAAGTGGTCTCTTGTGGCTGCTTTCCCCTCGCAGGTACATCGAGGCCATGGTGCACTGTGCCAGCTCCCGGCACCCGGCGGCCATCGTGGATGACCTGCACTGCAAAGTCCTCAGGGATGCCGTGCAGAACAGCAAGACCAGCTTCTCCGAAAATGTAAGGAAGGAACGAGGGAAATCCCCGTGGGTTTGAGAGAATGCTCGTCTCTGCATCTTACATAGAAACAGTTTGAATTTAATTTAGTGTTTTGAGATATAACAGCTAAATGCTGTATTAATTTGAAATGCATACATACATGCTTTTCCATAATCAGCTCTTACACACTATCTTTCACTGTCCGGAAATCTCTTCCAGGATTGAAGTTTTTCTGTTTTGGATGGTCTAGTTCATACCTAGAGTAATTTACATGAGCTCAAATCACACATTCTGTTCTTTGAAATTACTCTAACTGCTATTCTTAAGTATTACATTCATCTCAGTGAGACGTTATTTATTATTTTACAGTAGTTAGGGAGAGCTGTGAAAGTGCCTGTGGGGTTTTTTTGCAGTTCATCTGAGACCTTAAAAAATCAATTTAACTTAAAAAGAATTGTATGGTAGTTCTACAGAATTAGGAGTTCTTTCTGTCCAAGGTAATGACCATGTTTATTTTTTATGATTTCTTAGGCTTCAAAGTGTAATGGACACTAATAATAGGCTTCACACTAAGTTGTTTTTTATAACTTGTATGTGTAGACTTCAAACTTGCAGCTGGAGTCTGGTTGTTAGAAAGTTTGCTGCAAAATGGCCCTGCTGCCCTTGTGGTTTTAGACCTACTGTACCTCTTAAGTGCTGCAGCCCTTGTTCTGGAGATCGTGGTAAACTGCTTAAAATTAAGTCAGAATCTCTTGTTTCAGTGCTAATAAAATATCCTGTTACTCCTGAGCTCAGCAGCTCTGAGTTGCAGTGCTAATAAATTATTTTTCTCCCCTCTTCAAGTTGTCTTCAAAGCAAGACATCAGAGGAACAAAAATAGACACCACCACGACAGGAACAACCAACCAGGGACCAGCTCAGACCAATCTCTCACTTAAGCAAGATAATGTGACAATTAAAGGTCTTCAGGCCAATGTTACAGTTCCAAAGGTAAGAACTGTTTTTTAGCTTATTAGTAGAAAAGTAGCTCACAAAATTACCCTTACTTTGCATCCCTGTTTGTTCCCCAAAAGCTGAGGTGAAGCTGTGCATTTGTGCTAGAGAACTAAGTTTTGGAGCAGGATAGGCTGTTTTGGAGCTGCCTAATTTTATGATGGTAGATGTGCAATAATTATATAACAACCACTATAGGGGTAACTGCCTGCCACGTCTTTAGATTATGTTCTAGGTGTGATGGTTTTATTTTTCTTTTTACGGAGAGTATAAGACAAGGTCGTATCAGAAATTAGTGATTAATGTAACATGCTTTCCTCAATGTCTTTACTCTGATGGAATTCTGTGTACAGGTGAACCTGTGTTTGCTGCAAGCATCTGTGGATGAATCCCCAGGAGTTTCTTCCAGCAAAACCGTGACTCACGTTTCCTTGGTAGCTTTGTGCTTTGATAGAATTGCTACTCAAGTTCGTATGAACAGGTAAGAATATCACATATCACCATTTGTCATAAACTTTAGACACATTTCACTTGGTTATTTTTGTTAACCTTGAGATTTTCTTAATTGTTTTTTCTTAATTCCCTGATACTGAAAAGGGGTATAGTCGAGGAGACTTCGAACAATGCAGAAACTGGGAGGAATTCTGTCACGTTTGATCGTTACATCCAAACCACCAAAATGCAGCCCCAGTCTTCTGGCTCACTGAGATCCAATTCAGGAGCAGAAAAAGGAAAAGAAATTGCTGCTAAATTGAACATCCATCGTGTTCATGGACAGCTCAGAGGCCTTGATACAACAGGTATTAAACAATATGAAAATGTGGGAATGTCAGTTTTATTAGAAGCAAGTAGTTACCGTTGGCCTTGATCTTGTAGTTTGGTTGTAGGTTTTTTATCAACAGATAAAAAGCCACTTGCACCTGAAGTTTTTGCAGATACTTGAAAAAGAAGTTTAGGAAGAATTATTTTCTGTTGTTCCACTAAGTGCTAGATTTAAACTTAGGCAGATTTAAAGCTGTCTGGACAAACTTGTAAGCAGTTTGTGTGGCAGATGTGTTGCCCTGTAAATCCTGACCTGCACTGCTGGAATTTGAGGCCTGAGCTCCCTGCCTCCCAGCTGATCCCTTTTCAGACACCATTTTTTGTCACCTTATGCAGGGAGAATCTCACACTTATTTGCTTTCTTACTGCTTTCCAACACTCTCAATAATGTGCCCGTTGTACCAGCAATTTCAGCATGACAAGCTGTAGATTTTTAACTATAATGTCTCTAAAACTGAAAATGAGATCTACCCAATTGACTTCCTTCTTGTTTGTGTTAAGGAAATAAGCTATGAATTAAATTTTGCTATAACTCCTGATCCTGGAAGAACTAACCAGGAAGAGATGACCAAAAATAAAGGCAGTTTTTGTTAAATTGCTTCAATTTTGATGGAATCTATACCGGTTTTTACTCTGTCCCATAAGGAACAGGAGTCTTTAGATGTGGGGAAGTACTCTGTAAAGCCAGCATGATGAAAAAATACACAATAAATAAATAACAAGAAATCCCACAATAAATACATAAATAACAAGAAATCCCAGTGCTATGTAAAGATAAGCGAGCCAATGAAATTGGAGGAAAACAAAAGCAGTAAGAGAACACTGAAATGGTTGCCTCCGTTTTTACTTAGTTTTGGGTAGAATCTTAGCAGTAGTGCCCTATGTCAGGTTTGCTGCAGGCATTCAAGAGGGCCAGTTTTGGAATTCTAACCAAGAAAACTCATCATGTAATTGAAAGGTTTGAGAAGAGGCTTTCTAAGGTCTTAGCATTTCATTTGTACTTCAAAAGTGGATGCAGTTATTGGAGGCAGAGAGAAGGATTAGAAGGGATATAAAGTGACTCAGTGTAGTTCTTTTCCTGAGATAGTTGACATTTAGGTATAAAATTATTTAAAATGTTGTTCAGTCCTTGTTTCTTTCCCAAATTTAAAAATTATCCTGCCCATATTAATGTACCAGGAGCAAGGCCTTTTTTTCCCCCTCATTCTATGCTTCTTTTTCTTGCTTGTGCTTCAACTTTAAACTTTTTCTTTCTTTTTTTTTCCCTCCTGTTTGAGGACTACTAAAGGGATAACACTCCCTAAACACTCTAAACTTCAGAGAGCTGTTTGAAGATGTAAAGTTCTTTCCATTTGGTAACAAAGTAGTAAATATGTTTATTTTCACAGATATCGGAACTTGTGCAATAACAGCCATTCCTTTTGGGAAATCAAAGGTTCTTTTTACTTTGGAAGAGTTGGATGAGTTTGCTTTTGTGGATGAAACAGATCAACAGGCTGTTCCAGATGTAGCTCGAATTGGTCCTAGTCAAGAGAAGTGGGGTTGGATCATGTTTGAGTGCGGAATTGAAAATTTAACTATAAAAGGTAAAGCTTTTAAAGACTTTATATTATTTTGTTTTATGAGATTACTGACAATTCTGTTGTTAGATCTTGTTTAGAAATTATTTGATTAGAAATTGTTGAATCTAGGTGATACTAAATAGTACCTGTCTGTGGTAAATAAATCACATTACATGGGGTATACAATAGGGACACCGTTTGTTGTAAATACCAGATATAGTGAATGAAATAATTTCATATGAACTGGTTTCATCAGTTTCTGCACTAAAGGTTGAAATTCATGCTTTCACTGATCACTTAAATCCTGAGCTTACCCACGGAAAGCATTATAGAGCCAGAGTTTTGCTCTGGGAGGGGAAAGCTAACTACAAAAAGAAAAAATACTCCACAGTATATATGTATTTTTTATCATCCAAGTTATTTTTTTCGGGGAATAGTGTTTAAAAACACTCTTTATGTGAATTCTCATCATCTACCTGTAATGAACCATCAGAAGCTCAAAATTGTGATGTAGCACTGGGTCAGGCCGGCTAACTAGGCCGAGGAGTCCGAAGGAGAGCCAAATAATGAACCACACCGAGGCAGCAGACCGAGAGGGCAGAAAAAGAGAGAGAGGGCAGAACCCTCTGCCTTTATTTATATGTTTTTACAAATCACCGTGGATTGGAGGTAGAAATCAACACCTCATAATTCACTGGTCAAAATACCTGTCTATCATATTTCTCCACCCAGTATACTGGAATTATAAACATAGGAAGAGCATAGATAATTGCTAAGAAACCATGGCCATGTTTACAGAAAAATATGAGAAAGTATTTACAGAAAGAGAAAATACTGCAAAACTCAAAACTCAGGGCAACAGTTGTAGTGATAAGTGATTGAATAAAATGGTAATGCATCTTGTTTAACCAAAATCCTGTGCATTTCTCTGCTTGAGTGCAGATCTTTTCTGCGGGAACTTAGAGCTGTTTGTGTGCTGCCAACCTTGACAGTCTGGGTCCTTTCACAGGGGGAAGGCAGTCCGGGGCAGTGCTGTATAACACGTTTGGAGTCATGGGTAAATCCAGGGACACGGAGAGAGGCGGATTGCTTGCATCAAACAACTCCTCGGATTCCCCAACGGGCAGTGGCTACAACACGGATGTGTCTGAAGATAACCTCCCCTGTGACAGAATCAGTCCCTCGTCAGATATTAATGGGAATTCCGTTTCAGATGAGCAGGTATGTTCATACTGGGTGGAAATGTTTGGTCACTGAACTTCCAGCTTTCTGCAGGATCCCTTGGCAGCGTTAGTGGACATGATCAGTTTATTTTTCTTTGCCTAAATGCCTATGAAATAATTTTGGAAAACCATTTCCCTTCTCACTTCATGATTCCTTTTTTTTTTTTTTTTAAGGATGAAGGTGTTGAATCTGATGATCTGAAAAAAGATATCCCCTTGATGCCTCCTCCCCCCGACTCCTGCAGCATGAAGTTGACAATCAAAGAAATCTGGTTTAGTTTTGCAGCCCCCACCAATGTGCGCTCCCCGGCCCATATCTATTCAAGGTAGAATTTTACTTGATTTAAAAGAAAGAAAATGGCAGTTCTGCTTTGTTAAATTGCATTTGTATTTGGTTGGTTCTGAATGGAATTTCAATAATTTTTGAAGCTTCTGAGGAAATGGTAATTTTGAGTTTGTACATATCACAATAAAACTTCAGCTTTTTACTGTTGTACTTTCTATGGAAGTGCTGCTAGAAAATTCTTAGCTAGCCATGATTAAAAGAAGAAAAAAGGAAGATTAAAAAAACCCCAAACCAAACAAAAAGCCCTCACTAACAACTTGTGGTGAGATTGAACTGTGTGAGGGAGAAAGGCAGGGGAAGGTATTTGTTTTGAGTAGGTGAGATGCTAGTGAGGAGAACAGCTCAGTGCTGTATTCAACCTGATATCATCCATGATCTGACTGGCACTGCACTAGAAAGTTCAAGATACATCTTTCTAGGACAGTTTTTCATATTTTGTATGTAGAATAAGCCAAATATTTCAGTCTGTCAGTAGAGAGCCATAAATTAGAAAACACTCTGCTGGTACCTTGCCTCAGCCCTTTAGCAAAAGTCCTTCATGACACATAACAGCTCACGTGGGATTCAGTCAGTGATGAGAATTTCCAACTGTGTGATTTCAGTAGGGAATCAAATGGGAAAAGGAAGGAATGGCAGTAGCAAAAGTGGGAAGAATCATGGGTGTGTGAGTAAATAAAATAAAAATTGCCTTAGGTACTTCTTGCCCAGTTGATGTTTTCTGGGCTGTGTTTATTACTTTGCATCAATGTCCCACCTCTGACTGCTGTTCACAACAGCATAAGATTAACCTGCTGATGGCTGCTGCTGCCTGTGAACACCCCTTTTTCCTTATTTATCTCCACAGGCAGCTGAACCTCCTGAGCACTGCAACGCCTGCGGTTGGTGCTTGGCTTGTTCCCATCGATCAAGTGAAATCCTCCCTAAATAAACTGGAAACGGAAGGAACCCTGCGAATCTGTGCTGTTATGGGGTGCATCATGACAGAAGCTCTAGAGGTAAATGAGCTTTACAAAATCAGTAGGCATATCAGAACAGGACAGTGTGATGGGTAATACATAGTTTTGGGGATTCTGGATATTTCCACTAGCAAACTTACAGCATCTCTCGTGAGCCTTTGGAATTGGTCACAAGAATTCAGTAGCTGTGCTTTTTGTACACAGTCTGAATTTCAGAGCTGTTGCTGGTGAGAAAGTCTCATGCTTCTTACAGGAGTGCATCTGCAGGCAAAATAAGACTAAGAAAGATGGCTGTAGTGCCTGGTATATTTTGTGAAGTTTGGTTTTTTTTGCTGTTGGTTTGATTGGCACCATCTAGTGGGAAGATTTTGAGGTGATACCCACGCTGAGATCCTGTCTTGCACTGTGAGATGGATGACCTGAGTGTGAGGCTGGTTTTCTGCTCTACTCAAAAATTATCCTTTGCAGCATCTCTTATTCCTACCTCCCTTCCTATTTCTTTTTCCTACCCTTTTTCTAGCATTAAACCAAATTAGAAAAAGTGCCTGTTTAGTCTTTAACTAGGAATAAACAGTTTCTTTGGAAATTGTAGCTGGCTTTCCATATATGTCTGTTGGTCCAGAAGTAACTTTATAAGGTCTGCAGTTTGAATCCAGGCTTTTGTTTTATTGCTTCATGTAAATAAATATGCATCAAGCATGATTTTTCACATGCAGTATTTCAAATAAGATAGGTATCCACGAGGCAAATCTTTGTTCCAGAAGTTCAAAATGGGGTTAGAAGTTTGTTGTACCATAGATGAAATCTTGTCGTTGCTGCTCTGTTTGCAATATGTTCATATGTTGAAAATGTTTTTGTTTTAATCTAGAATAAAAGTGTGCACTTTCCCCTGAGAAGCAAATACAACAGGCTGACCAAAGTGGCTCGTTTCTTGCAAGAAAACCCTTCTTGTTTGCTCTGTAATATATTGCACCATTACCTTCATCAAGCCAATTACTCCATTATTGAGGATGCCACTATGGTGAGTTACCCAGGGAAATGGGAAATATCTCAGTCTTTTAGTTTCAGTTGCGCCAATTCTAATGTCTTAAATTTGGCAGCAGTTTGAGGAAGGCTTTCAAACAAGAAAATATAACCCAAACTCATATGTACCTTGAAATTAATAAGTAAATATTGTTTCTCACTTTTGATTTTCTTTGACATCTGCTGGTTTTGTTATGGCCTTTATATATGCATTAGTAAATACATGAAAAATCATAAAACAAAACTGCATGTCTTTAAAACCGCTTATGGCTTTTTAATCAGATTTTATATCCTCTTTATCACGTTTCAATAGCCTTTTTATGAGATTTCACTTTTCATAGTTTTAAAATTGAATAAATCTCAATTATTGAGGCACGTGCACCAACTGGTTAGTTTATTCCAAATTCTCTCCTTGGAACTAGTTTTCATGTCTTGTAGGAATACTGGGATAATGCAGACAGTTTAAGGAAGGAACTGGAATTGTACAAACTTTAGGGCTTAGGAATCAAATCGTTCTCTGAATGGCTTTAGAACGTAAATGCTTAGATTGTAGTGGGAAATAGTTATTTAAACAAGCATCAGCCATGAGGAGGAGTGTTTACTCCTGATTTTGGGTCATTTTCATAATCCAATTCCACAGCTGTCAGATTGAACCACTTTGGTTTGCAGCATATTCAGCTGAGAGCCAGTGATCAGGAATAGCGCAGTTGGTGGCACAAATAGCACAGTTTGATTTGTGGTCAAAATAACAGGCTTTGTTTTCTTTAGGACAATGCAGTGATGTAATCAAAACAATCCCTATATTTGGCCTGAAATTTGTGTTCTTAAACTGCTGCTTATGAACAATGGAAAAAACATAATCTTTTTAATTTCAGTTCTGTTTGTACAGAGTTGCTATGAATCTTAGCCCATAGTTCAGAGCCTTATAATTACTCCAGTACTTTTAGCTTCGTATTTAATAAACCTGCTTCCTGTTGTTTATTTTTGGCCCCTTGGGCTAGCTCTTCAGGTCATGTAGATAAATGTATTTACTGTGTTCAATGAAGCTCGAATTTTTATCTCTCAGCTTTTTGGCTTCTTGCTTGATGTGTTGTGGTGCCTGTCTGTCATAAGCCTCTTAAAGCACAGAGATTTAAGGCAGCTTTGACTTCTTCTCCCCTCCAGTTTACTTCAGAATGCTGTGATGTGAATTGTTAATATATATATTTATATTTTTTTTTAAATTTAAAGAGTGATGGCCTTCCTGCCTTAGTGACCTTAAAGAAAGGTCTGGTTGCCTTAGCAAGGCAGTGGATGAAGTTCATTGTGGTAACCCCAGCCTTTAAAGGAGTCAGCTTGCACAGGCCAACCCAGCCAATGAAACTGCAGCCAAATGCCTGCCACGAGCACGAGGATGGCCTGGGACTGGACAACGGAGGGGGCCTTCAGAGTGACACGAGTGCTGATGGAGCGGAGTTTGAATTTGATGCAGGTATTCTTGTGTTATTGTCTCCATAAAAATTCATAGGGGCAAGTAGCTCCTCTCAGAGCATTTGTATCTTCTTTGCTTTTAATGCTTGAACACGTTATGTTCTTCTTTTTTAGAATTATCAGGCTTCTTTTTTTATATCACCTTCCTTCTGAAGCTGCTGCTAACACTGATAATTGTAATATTACAATAATTAGTGCTTGTTCAGGGAAAAAAAACTCCGGAGACCTGTCTTTCTTCACATCCTTTGTCTTGTTATTTCCCGCACAAAATAAATCAACTTAATTATTTGCCACCTTTCAGTTAAAAGCCAGGCAGCAGTTACCAGCTTTAAGAGAGCAAACCCAAAGATGTTTGTGTGTGAAACTTGGATGTAATCATACAGGATGATGGAAGTTTTTGCTCCCTTCTCTAAAATACCTGTTTTGGCTGAGCAGAAACACTCTGGATTGTTAAAGAAAACCCAGCAGACCCATGTCTGAGGTGTTCTGATTTGTCCGTCAGTCAGACAGCTCTGTGTGGGTGTGTGTCAGCACTTGGAAGTTCATGAGTGCTTGTAGATAAATGTGCCTGAAAATAGATCATCTTGGTTCTCCAAATGTATCTAAGTGAGGAAAACTGTTTGCTTGGTGCAGCTACTGTGAGCGAGCACACGATGCTCCTGGAAGGAACAGCCAACCGCCCTCCCCCTGCCAGCGCCTCCTCCGGGCCTGTCACTGGTGCTGAGATCATGAGGAAGTTGTCCAAGACTCACACTCACAGCGATTCTGTGCTGAAAATAAAGGTAGGTGTGCAGGGCTGGGCACCAGGGCACAGTGGGTTGTAGCTGGCCTGTTCAGGAGCAGTTCTGTAGCTGCAGATGAATAAATGCATGTCTGGAAGGTAACAGTAATTATAACACATGGAAGGGCTGCTCCTGACCTTACCAAAGGGATCTCCATCAGTTGGCCTGTACTCTACATCTGTTCTTTATTGCTTTTCTTGCCAATTAACTTCATGTGCATCATTTAAGGATGTGCCTTAACCTTTATGGGCTTTCAGCTGTTATTTATGGCAGCAGAAACAAGGATTTAAGGATCATGATACAAAATCTAAGACTGGCAAAGTTCTCCAGTAACTTGTAATAAAATGACTCTGTTCCTACCTCATATTCAGACCAAATGTTGCTTCCTTTTTGCAGTTTGCTCAGTACTTCATTAATTTCTTGATTTTCTGCTCACAGGGCATCCATCCATATCATTCCTTGAGTTACACCAGTGGAGACACAGCCACGGATTCACCAGTGCACGTCGGCCGCTCCGGAATGGGAGTCAGGGAGAGTCCGAGGAAAGAAAGTCTGCTCAGCTATCTCACTGGGAGCTTTCCTAGCCTGCACAATCTTTTGGAAGGGACTCCTCAAAGAAGTACAGCTGCAGTTAAAAGTAGTTCTTTAACAAGAACAGGTAGGATGTAGCATAATTTTGGAGTCTTTTTGAATGAATAAGGAAGGAACCATTTTGTATTTGTCGTTTTTTCTCGTCCTTGTAAGTAGCTGAAAATGAGGGCTGAAACTAATATTTAAGTTTGCATATCATAACTTGCAGATTTTTAGTAATGATCTTATGAACCAATATTTTAGAAGCTTGAAACACTGAAATGCTTATGCTCTGTGTTATTGTTCAGAGTGTGTTGTTATGTGGTTTTCTTTGTATATAAATTACAAGCTTGATTCTGTATTTTCTCTAAAACCTCTCTCCTTTGCTGTCAGGGACTGAAATATTGTTCAGAAAAAAAGGTATTTTGGTTTCATAATGACTCCTTTCCTCTAATAATTGGTAGATATGAACACATACAAAACTACGTGTAGTGCAACATCCATTAGTGCCATGTATAACTTCTGTGGTAGCACCTGTAGTGCTGTTTGACACATAATTCAGTGGAATAAACCTTGAGAATTAGGTTTGTTATAGGCGTTGTCAGTGAAATCGTGCCGTGTTCCTCATTTTTGCTGGCTGGGGTGCAACAAATGCGGAAGCTTGTGCTCTGTCTGCCCAGGAAACACCGTGGCCACGGACATGTTGTCTGAGCACCCCTTGCTGTCGGAGCCCTCCTCTGTGAGTTTCTATAACTGGATGTCCAACGCTGTGGGCAACAGGGGAAGCGTCGTGCAGGAGAGCCCGGCCACCAAGTCCGGCCACAACAGCCTCCCAACAGGTATTGCTCATTGGCACCTGAGCCTGAGCGGGTTCTGGCCTGGCCCTGCCTGTGTGGGCCACATTCTGACTGGAAGGGAATTGGGAGAGTGATTTATGTTCAACGGAACTTAACTGGCTCAAAATACAGCTCGTGGGACTTCCCAGCAAACTGGAAAATCAAAAGATGGGATTTAAGCAAAACTGTTGTTTTCGTTTCCCTCAGCCTGCCTCCAAAAAGATAGCTTTTTTTTTTTTTTTTTTTTTTTACATTTGGAACTGTCAATGTAGCTGCCAAAACCATGTGTAGCTGCCAAAAGTTACGCCATAAAATCATCTTCTGTTGCAGGGTTCCTTGGATTTTGTTGGCTATTTTTGATCCAATTTGCATATCCTTATTTTGTAATGTGTGCATTGGAATCCTTGCTCCCTCAGTTCAATTTTGAGACTAAACATAATTTTGAGAGTAACTTAGGAATGGAGTAACTGGTGTTACGGAATGAAGAAAAAATATATTTCTGAAAGAAACAGATGTGTAACAATTTATTGCAACTTATTTAGTTTTCCTGCTGGCCTGTCATCATTCAGACTTTTCAAATGTGTGTGTCGTAATTTTCTTTTTCACTAACACTGTGCTTGAATCTTCTTTCTATTAACGCTCCTTCAACTGTGCTGTATTAATCTTAGGCAATAAGAAGTTGTTTCAGTGTGTTTTGAATATTGAATAGTCTGATCCTACAAACATCATTGTGCTGTATGTATTGCTGAACTATTGTGGCTCCTCTGTAAACTGGAATGTGTTTCTCTGCAGGAAGACTCTTTCCAAATCTGAGTTGGACAACTTCTACCTGTTCCAGCAATATCAGGCTGTTTCTTTATCCTTCATGTCCCTTTTGTGAGGTTACAGACCTCGCTGTGGCTCGTGTATCTGTGTAATTAATCTTGCTGAATTAATCCAGTCGGTGGTGGTAGGATTTGCTGTGGTGTTAGTGTTCCATGGGTATTTATTTTTCAGGTGTGGCACCCAATCTTCCTACTATCCCCTCCGCTTCAGACTTCAACACAGTTCTGTCCAGTGACCAGAACACTCTGGACGGCACCCACTCGCAGCACAGCACCAGCCAGGATGACATTGCAGGAGTAGAAGAGGGCAACCAGGGCTTTCCTGCAGTCCAGCTGGCAGATGCACAGGTAACAGGGGTTGCACAGCACCAAAGAATGAGCAGGAATACGGAAATAATCAAGGCCTTCATAACTAACCCACTGGGTTTTGTCTGGTAGGTTGTTTTCAAGCCTCTGCTGAGTTACACGGGGATTCAGTCCCAGGACGCAATGCCCCTGTGCTACAGGATGTACTTTGGGGAGTACCTCTCTTTCTCTGGAACTCTGGACTGCCTCAGAGCAGATATTGTTGATTCAGACACAGCAAAGGAAAGGAAAAGCAAGCGAGCCCGAAGGTATGATGAGAGAGATTAAAAAATAAATATATTGGTTAAAGAACAGAAGTTAGGCTTTTCATGCGGCGACAGATTTCTGAAACACTTTCATAGGATAAGGAGCAGCCCTTTATTCTTCTAATCTTTCATTTTGTCTTCCTGTTAAAATACTTTTTTTAAATTTTCCTATGGAATGGTTTGGGAATTGTAACTATTTGAATCTCGGCTGCTTTTGAAAACTGGAGATGGGGGAAGGGGAAGAGCTGGTGGGAATAATAGTGGGTGGGGGGAATTT
Organism: Pomatostomus ruficeps; assembly: GCA_013400735.1. Taxonomy (NCBI): domain Eukaryota; kingdom Metazoa; phylum Chordata; class Aves; order Passeriformes; family Timaliidae; genus Pomatostomus; species Pomatostomus ruficeps. The sequence goes on along the minus strand of VYZT01060110.1, from coordinate 348,562 downwards.
GAGTGGCTCTGAAATGGTGTTTAATAATTAATCCTGTAAATAATGGTGTGACCTTTTGAGAAAATGCTGAATCTTCCCCCAGACCAATTTTTGGGTATTGCTTCAGGATATAATGGAATGATTGCATGCCAGACTAGATGATTGCTATGTTAGTTACACACAGTGTGAAACTGTAGAAGTTCATTTTATCATATTTAGAACCGTGGTAAAAAGGTGATATCCTAAGGGAAATAAAAGGCTGGATTCAGAAAATTAGATGTAAGCTGTGTAAAAAATGTATTTGACTCTCATGAAAAGCAACACCGTGGTAACTGGTACCTTTCCTTTCCTTAGGCAAGGAGCTGTCAATCTTCCTCCTCTGGAATTCAAACCAGCCTTGATGTTGGAGACGTTCAGCATTAGCGCCGTGGTGATGGAGAAATCCATGTGCACCCCTCAGAACTCCACCAACGCCCTCTCCTTCCACGACCTGAACAAGCGCTACTACAACACCTTCCACTGCAACTTCACCATCTCCTGCCAGTCCATCAGCCAGCACGTGGACATGGCCCTGGTGCGCCTCATCCACCAGTTCAGCACCATGATCGACGACATCAAGGCCACGCAGACGGACATCAAGCTGAGCAGGTACACGGCCGGCTCGGCCTCGCCCACGCCCACCTTCAAAACCCGCAAGCACCGGGACTTCCGCTCCTCGGATTTCAGCCGCAGCTCCCGGGGCAGCCTCAACGGGGGCACCAGGGTCAACAACACCAAGAACAAGCGAGCAAACAACGACAACAACAAGAAGGAGTCCCGGAACAAGAACTCCCTGGGGAGGTCGGAGAGGAGGACTTCCAAAGTGTCCAGGAAAGGCTCCAAAGACGTGGTTGACCACGTGACGATCCATATGGATGACTCGGACTCCATTACCGTGTCGGAACAGAGCGAACCCTCTGCCGAGTGCTGGCAAAATATGTATAAGCTACTGAACTTCTACTCACTCATTTCTGATCCAACTGGCATCTTAGAAAAGTCTTCTGAAACTTTTGGGCCAACAGGTAAACCGGTTCATCAATCCAAATAATTGAGTGTGTGTGCTTTTGCTCAAATGGGGCATTCTAAAGCTTGGTCATGAGGTGGCTTTTGAAAGTTGCCCACCCCGTCTAACGTGGATCAGAGGGGCAAATGGTGAGGATGGAGGTGAGCTGTTGATTTCTTCACCAAGATGATGTACAAAGGAAAAGCTTAACTTTTCTCATTAATTGTGTGGTGTGTATTGAGTTTGAGCCTCCTGAGATGCTGTTTTGTGGTCAAGGGGCTACTGGAAATGCTGTTTATTATCATTCTGTGAAAATATGAAAGGGTGTACATAAGCCATCCGGAGGGATATAATTTCTGCCTTGAGAATGACTGTCAGTAAAAAAAAAGGCAGGAAAGGTGAAATACTGATTTGGTGAAGTCCCACAAAGATTACAGGTGTTTGGGCCATAATTTCACCTCAAACTTTGAGATCTGGTGTAATTATTGTTATTTCCAATGTATTTCAACATAGCAGAGCAAATTTGAGAGCTGACTTAGCATCACTCTCTTTGTTGCTGAACTTAGGTTGCTGTAAATGTGCAGGGCATGGTGTAGTTGCTCTATAGCGATACTTTCTTTGGATTTCTTTTAAGTAAAGAATGAAGTCTTTTGAGACTTCTAAGGAAGTCTCAAATGACAGCTTTTGTTAAACAGATGCCAGCCTTTCATGCACAGAATATCATATCCACAGTTATGATATCAGTACAAAATGTAAATTTTCTTATATTGTTTTTAGCCTTGTGAGTGTTGAAATGGAAAACTTGCTCATCCAAAACTGAATTATAAGAACCTTTGCCTTTGGAATGATCAAAAAATAAACAGGACAGTTGGAAACTGTCAGGGCATTTTTCTGCTGTAACAATAAAAGGAGATAATTACAGATATTTAGATGAGGACCATAAGAGCATATCTGTGAATAAGAATGAAACCACATCGCTCATTATTGTCTTCATTGTGTCTTGGGTTTGGTTCAGTTGCAATGGTATTAGGGTGGAGTGAGCAAGGCACAGATAATTTTCCCGAAGAGTTTTCCTGACATGCAAGATCCGTGATCCTTGGCTTGAAATACAAATGTAACTGGGATGTGCCAGGGATTTGCTGTGAACAAACCCTTCAATACCTGCAGGTGTTCGAAGCCCCACGGAGCCCGCCTGCAGGGTGGTGTTTGAGAACGAGCAGGAGAACGGGCGGAAGCGCAGCCTGGTGACCTCGGAGCCGCAGCACGTCACCCTCATCGTCTTTGGCATCGGGATGGTGAACAGAACCCACCTGGAGGCCGACATCGGTGGCCTCACCATGGAGTCCGAGCTGAAGAGGATCCACGGCAGCTTCACCCTGAAGGAAAAAATGAAAGGTGGGATGAGCAAAAAGTATTCTCTGGAATTAAACTTGCTGGCAGCTTTACATGGTCACATGCATGTGTAATAGAATAATAGTCAACAAGTTCTTTTAACAACTATTGCTAGCACGCTGAAGGATTTTAAAAGGATGCAAGATTTTCAGAAGGCACCACGGAGAAAATTCTCTTAGAAGACAGTTGCTCATTTTCAAAAGCTTTCTTCTTGTCACAATTTATAGTTGACATCGCTCAACGTGACTGCCAAAGCTGTAGTTTTTCAGTTATTTTCCTGCTGCAATATTTTTAAAAGCAGTAGGCACACCTGAAGTATTTTACTGAAATGCTGTTAAATATATTTTTTTTCCCTAAAGATGTGCTACATCAAAAGATGACTGAGACATGTGCCACTGCTCACATTGGAGGTGTTAATATCGTCCTGCTGGAGGGCATTACCCCAAATATTCAGTAAGTAGGAAATCTCACAATTTAAAATTGTTCAAGTGCATAGAAATTATATGAATTGTGGTTTTTTTCTCTTATGCTTCCAATTAATTTTTGAAACTTATAGGTTCAAACCATGTGAGGTTTTTAGAGAGTAGTTAATCTACTGATGCTGATTATTCCTGTGTAAGATCTATAGTGTTTCTTTAATAGATATATTTTTCAACTCTCATGAAGCATCATTCTTTGCTCTCTCATGTTATTTTTACAGCTCTAATATCCCTTCTCCAGCCTTTTTACAATTGACACAAGCTGGCAGGGGAGGGGGAGAGAACCACTCCTTGTGCATGAACATCATGAATCACTTGCTCAGCATCCACATTGTTCTGGGTTTTTTATTTTTGCCAGGTTCACACACTCAAAAAGGCCATGCATTATTTTTCTTTGCTCCCAGCTGCATCTCTTTCTGTTTGAGTTGCAGAACAGCAGCTGAAACGCAACTCTCTGTAGCACAGATCACCCTCACACAGTTTGGGTGTTAGCTGGGTAACCCTCAGTATGTGGACTGGTCTTAGAACATGACTCTTGTGGGAAAGGGGCTGAACAACGTGACTTGAGTTTCTCTCTCCTTCTAATTCCTGGGTGGTTTGGAAGATGCTACATAGAACTTAAAACATACAGAAATTTATAATTTCCTCAGCTAAATTGCTTCCAATAAGTTTGTTTCAGAGGGATAAATGAAAGTTCCAATCTGACAGTCATGAAGGGTTTCTGAAGGTGACTGAGGCTCTTCATGTCTGCTTTACATTGAGGGAGGGTGCAGAAGGAAAGGGGGGAAAAATGATAAATCTTAAAAACAACAAGAGCAAAGAACAAACATGAGCAAAACCAAAACCTTCAACTTGGTAAATTTGAAAACAAATGTCATATTGTGGGTTACAAGTAATTAACTGACTAATTTTGCATGACTGTTTATCCTTTATTTGCTTTGTTTTTGTTTTCCTTGCTTTCTCTTCAATCTTCATGTGTAGACTGGAGGATTTTCCTACATCTCCTACAAGCACAGCCAAACAAGAGTTTCTGTATGTCATACTATTACGTTTCATAGTCTTGCAATTAACTCTGTGTCGTGTAGCTAATGGCTGCATCCCTACTGTGTGTGATTGTGTAGGCAGATGTTGCTTGAATACGTTTTGGTTTAACACCTGGTATTACCTAGATAAGCTTTTTTTTAATGAAGTCTGCTAAATATCTGTCCAAAAAAAGCCCTTGTCAATGTTAGCAATGTAGTTTTAGGGGCAGGTGTTGCACTGCACTCACTACTGTAATGTTGGAATGGTTTCACTGGCCCGTAAGTTCTTCAGATCTGGTTCTGTGCTTGTTTTAATGAGCTGGAATAATGTTGGTAAATGCGAGGGAACACATGGGTGGGATTTGCTTTGGAACTGCTGTGCTTGGAGTGGCAGTCCCTGTGGTGGTGTCACCATGAACAGGGCCATTCCTTTTTGTCTTGGTGTGCTGGTTTAACTCCCAGGCGTGCTGCAGGTCTGTGGGTGTGAGTGCAGGTCTCCTCTCACAGTTTATTCAGTCTTCTGGTAATGCAGGATTAACTCAAAATGTCCTTATAGCTCTGGAAGGAGAGGTGATGGACTGTAAAACTGCAAGTGATGTAGGGAAAACAGTGGGATTTGTGTTCCTTTTTGTCTGGTAGCAACATTAAACCAGTGCATCGCTGAGTTGTTGAATTCACTGCCATTTGACGTGTTCAACAAAAGGCTAAAAGATTAAAAGGACTGGATAAATCCATGGAGGATAGGTCTGGTGGTGAGTCATGAGCACATTACAGCCTCCGGCTTAGAAAGTGAATCCTGATGGCTGGAATTAAAGGAAGGATCACTATTTACACCTCAGGTATCTGCTGCTGCTGCCGCCGGAGTTTTCAGCTGACTCAGTGTAGCAGTTCCCATGTGTTACAGGCCTCCTGATGACTTCTTTTCCCCCCCACACCTTTTACAACATTCCCAAAAATCTGTTGAGCCTTGTAGTTATTTCTATAGTGGGACAGAGACTTTTTGTCACAAATTTGTCTGGAAAGTAATTATTTATGGTATTGATGTGAGAACATAGAATTCTTTCGGGAAGCATTACTGGTATATAAATTAAATAATGATTAATGATTTTAATGAGATACAGCCAGATCTGTTACAGGCATATCACTGTAGGTAAGCAAACTGCAGATCTTTAATAATAAATGCATAGCCAGACAGTCATTCCACATTTCATTCTGTCATGGAAGTAGTTTTTTTTTGCAGGCAAGCAACAGTGAAATTAATTTGTTGCATGAAGAAATACCTTAGGAGAAAAGCACAGTTAATTTTGCTGAGATTTTTTTCTCCTGCAACATCTATACTGGTGTAATATTTTTTTAATTAAGGAAGTGTTTGAAATGGTTTGAATGCAGTAGTATTCTGTGTTATAGATGGGGCTGGAAATGTGTTCTTGGTTGGCTTCACAACAGTTGAGTCAGACTGGTAGCAGGAAGATAATAGGAAATTAGCAAACATTGAGAGAGAAATAATTGTGGCTTTCTTTTAAAGAGGTGGATTAAAACAAGTCTGGCCTTTTCTTAAGTGATGTTTATTTGTGTAATGTTTTTCTGAAAACTGGTGTGAGTTAAGATTTGTTTCCTCCTTCAGCACATATTTTGAAGTCATTTCTACTTGACAGCCTGCCCTAAAATATTAATTCTGAACTGCTTTAGGTCACGTGCATCTCTTGCGTAGCTGTGAAAATCTGAGAATGTTCCTTGAGCTTCAGTCCATCAATTTGCTGTTGATAGGCCAGTGATTGCCTTACAGTGCTGTGTATTTCTTGTTTATAAACTGAAGGGTGATGTCTTTTCTTTTTGGTTTGTATTTCCACATCTGGGTTGCTTTGGGCTTGCTGATATTTTAACATGAGAATAAGAAGGAACATTACTTAGAGAGTGGAGTTCATAGAATATTGTGTCTTTCACCATGAGACCAAACTGCCCATAAAAAATCTAACTAGGATACAAAAAGTGTTTTAGTTATACCCCTTGAAATATGGTATTTGAGAAACTTGCATTGAATGCTGAAATTTTATAGTCTTATTTTTCAGCCATTTTAGCTGATGTCTTGCATCTTGACAACCACATGTCCTTCTCTTTGAGGCTGTAATTCTGTGTTGGCTGCATAAAATACTTCCATTGGGTAACCCTCCAGGAATTAATGACAGAAACAGGAAAATAATAGAAACATCAATGTGTTGCCCCAATATCTTTTTAATAGGAGTTTAATGAATTTTGCTATGCCAAAGTGCTGTTATGACATCAAAAACTGTCAGCTTTGTGCAATTGCAGTTTTATCTTGGGTCACCATTGTGAACCATATCCTCCTCAACATTAAAATAAAGTTTAGATGACATACTTTGCAATGATATTTTTGAATTAAACAGCAGTATTAATTCACAAATTCATCTATCACTTGCTGTGTATTTACTGTTAAGTATTTCCTCCAATGACCTATTTGGATGCAAGAATCAGATTTTACTAAGTCTTCGTATCCAAAGGATGATTCAGACTTATTCCTGAACAGGAGTTGAAATGGAAGGCTCTGTTTTTTTGTTTCTGTGTGTGTGAATTTGTCTGTCTATGTGCAGCCTGGTGTGTATGCACTGAAATGACCTCATTTTAGGCAAGAATAGCAGTTTCTAACAGGTATTTTTGCCGTGCATGATGTGTAGTTCCCTTAAGTGCAGCGTAGTTGTTTGTGGCATGTAGTGCATCTCTGTGTAAAGTGAAGGAAAAAGGAATGTGGGTGTAGTTTGCAAACGAAATTACTTCAAAATGCAGCTGACACTTAAAAACTCAATTTAAACCTACAACTGGAAGGATGTGCAAGTGACTGCTGTTCCCTTTTGCCGCCAGAACCGTGGTGAAGTGCAGCATTGCCAAATCGCAGGCGCTGTACAGCGCCCAGCGGGGGCTGAAGACCAACAACGCGGCCGTGGTGAAGGTGGGGGCCATCAGCATCAACATCCCGCAGCACCCGGCCACGCTGCACAGCATGATGGTGCGCAGCTCCCACCAGCTCTCCAAGCAGATCTCCGACCTCATCCGCCAGCCCTCCACCGCGTGAGTGCTCCCAAAGCCCTCCCTGCTCCAGGGTTTCTCCACCCCGGGGGTCTGCGGGGCAGCCAGGCTGGAATAACAGGAAGGGTTTCCCGCTCTTTGTCTCGGCCCACAGGCCCCAGCCAGCCAAGGAAGATGTGGCCACTCCTCTGCCCTCTGAGAAGACTCCAACGAGCATCAATCAGACGCCAGTGGAAACAAATGAGTTCCCCCAGCTGCCAGAAGGCTTGGAAAAGAAGCCCATCGTGCTGAAGTTCAGTGCCATGATAGATGGGATAGCTATTGGGGCAGCGCTCCTGCCCTCGCTGAAGGCGGAATACAAGATGGGAAGAATGAGGAGTCATGGAATGACAGGTAACTGTTCTCCGGAACTTTAGAAACATTACTGCTTTTAGTTTGGCCTTCCCATAAGCATCCAAAAGCACTCAGTGCTTCTGTTGAATCAGAGCTTTGAATCTCTTGACATCGCCTTATTTTTTTTAATGTGGGCTTCAATCATGTGGGCCCATACAGAGAAATTACACTGTGGCTGTTATACACAATTCCCAGAGGCAGAATGCAAGGCCACATGAAGGCATTTATACATTCATATATGGCATCCTCCCAGGAAGCTGCCCCCTGACTGCTGAAATCAGTTTATGATCCTTGATTAATTAAATTTTAATTTGTAATGCTGCTTGAGAATAGTCGTATAGGGCCTCAGTACACTGGAAGTGGTTTGTATGTGACTCCCTTCTTCATCTTATTACTATGGAGTCTTAATTTTCTTTAAAAATTAAGACAACTCAGAATCATGTGGGAGGATATTTCCGTCTGTAGGTCTGTGCACTAAAATAACATCTTAAATTTTATTTTCTGTTGTTCCAAAACTGTTCTTAAATTTAAGGACAAATAAGAGGTTCTTTCACCCGTTCCTACCTCTTCCTTTCCCGCCTTCCTTTCGCAGGTGCCCAAACCAGGTTTAATTTTGAGCTTCCAAATCACAGACTGCGCTTCACCTCAAAAGTTTCTGCCACTGACATGTCAACCATTCCCCCTTCGGCCAGTCTCAACCTGCCTCCTGTCACCATGTCAGGGAAGTACGTCATGGAGGAGCACGACACCTACTCTGACCAGATCTGGAGCATCGATGAGCTGCCTGCCAAGCAAGGCTACTACCTGCAGGGGAACTACCTGCGCTGTGTGGCTGAGGTGGGTGCTCGAGGCTGCAGTCACCCTGGATACCTTGTTATTTCCCTCCTGTTACAACTCTGTGCATCTTCACTTCATTTTAACAACCTGCCTCCTCCAGAACTCTCAGGGTTACAGGCTGCATCCAAGCACTGAAAAACTGGAAGACCATTTTATTGTTGTATATCTGGTTTGGTGTTTTTTTTGTGATTAGACAGCTGCTCCATAAATAAAATAATGATATGACATAGACCTTTAATGATAGAAAATTTTCTGCTCAACACAGTGTTCTATTCTCAAGTTCTACTTGTGTGCCAATTTCCACAGTTAATTTTCCCAGAGAGAAAAGCGATGCTGCTTAAAAGCAACCTAGTGCTGGGGAAAAGCGGGTCATTTCTACTAATTCTTTAGTCAGAAAAATACTCTGGCAGGTTTGTAATTGAGACTTCTGATATTTGCAGCTAAAAAAGAAAAAAAAAACCCTAAAAATCTACTGTCTTCTAAACTAAATTTTGTTCTCAAATGTTCTGTTTCTGCAGGTTGGCTCCTTTGAACACAATCTCACAACCGACCTGTTAAACCATTTAGTATTTGTGCAAAAAGTGTTCATGAAGGAGGTAAACGAGGTCATTCAGAAAGTTTCAGGTAAGCAGAACGCTTAGAAGCAGCTTGAAGTAAGATCCTCAAACCCTGTTTGATGGCACCATTATGCAGCTCTCAGGATCAGCTCTTTATTTCAGACACCCTCATTTCACATCTAGCTCTGCAAGCAGCAGCAGGAAGCAGAACTGGACTTTGAAATAATAACAGAGGCTCTGGATATTATTCTAGGTCTGTCATAACCAGGACTTTTTTTGGGAAGCAGGATTGTTTGGCATTCTGGACATCAGCCTCTGTGTCTGTCCACGGTGTGACCTAGGCTGGGTTACTTTCTGTATTCACTTTGTTTGATCTGAACACTTTTCGGGTTATCCTAAAAGGCTGTTAGAGAAATGCAGCTGATTTTTAGTGGAGAGATTCATCAATAGCTGGAACCATCATGGGGAAAGGCAGAATAAAAAGTGGTAACTAAGTGAAAGGAGTGTCTGTGTGTACATCTACCTCCTTTCATGTACCTCTGTGTGTGTATATATATATATATATATATATTCAGGTATACAAATGCAATAAAAGAACCTTGCAGATCCACTTGACATGCCCTCAAGGCAGTTAGGAAATGCAGGGGAGAAAATGGAAAATGCCAAATTCCCTGAAGGCTAACAAGAAACATCCTGATATTTGTCCCAGCCAAAATATATTTGTATTGGGTAGTAAGAAGATGCTTTGGGGAAGAATAAACCTTCAACAGCTGTTATTATTCTATTAGAACATTTTTTGTTTTGTAGAGGAGCATACAGTGCTGAAGCAGGAAACCTGTATCAGCTTTTACAGCATTTCTTAGACTCTGCATTTCAATCTCCCCTGCATTTTTTATGTGGGGAATTTATTACCAGTGCTGGTTCTCTGCTTTTCCAGACTGTAAGTTGGTATTGCAATTAGCAGCCTGATGGTTTTTGAAATGTGGCTGTTCCCTTCCATTTTGGGGTAATTCAGCAGGGACGTGGTCAGGTCAGCAATCTGTGGGTCCGGGTGCTCAAGGCAGAACAATGGAGGCAAAAATTGGCTTTGTCCTTCTGGCTTGGAGCAAAGTAATTTTTTAAATGTCTTGAAAATACCAGTTAGTGTAATATGCTGCAGTGTTTGTTCTAATTAATATTTTGATGCAACACAAACCATATTTGCATATTATCCTTATATAAAAACAGTGCAAGTACCAATTACTTAAAGCGAAGTTGCACAGATTGAGAGCTAATTAATGAACAGAGCAGTCCATAATAATTGCATCTGGAAGCTGAAGGCAGTGTTGATTAAAAGAAAATTATCCAGATACAAAATGGAGTGATAAAAATTTACTGTTGTTGTTCGGGGGTTTTTCAATCAGTGATTTAACTGCCTGTCCTTACCACCAAATAACTGTAATTAGAAGAATTGGCATATTTGGAGAGAATTAATGGCTTAGCCTTTTCCAGCAGCAAGCTCTTCCTGGAAACTAAGCTGGAATGTAGACAAATGTCAAGGAGAATTAAAATCAGGATTGCTCCTCCAAGGAGGGCCCGTGGGGATGCATGGAATGAAATGTGCCAGGATGAGGAAGTAAACCCAAAAATGAAATAATTGCAGAACAGTCTTTCCTCCTCTCATTGTAAAATACTGATATAATTTCAATTCCTCATTTCATGGAGTTTGCATAGTATTTGGTCAAGTGTTAAATTTGTGCTGTCAGATAAGCAGGAGATACACTGGTGCAGGGGACAAATAACACCTTTTTTGAAAAGCAGGTGTTACTTCTTACAGGCTTTGAGACTTCCTATGGAAAATTTCCCAGGAGGGAGGAACATTCCTCTCTTCTTAGTGGAGAGCAATTAATTTTATGTCCGAAGATGAATCTGCGCTGAGGTCTTCAATCCTCATTTGTTTTTATAAATCTTCAACTGGTCGCTGTGTAAAATAAGGCTTCATTCACTGTCAGCTTTTCATATCAATTGGTTTTAGATGTTTTCTTTAGTAAAACTCTGACTGTATTTGATGTGCACAGGAGGGGAGCAGCCAATACCTCTGTGGAATGAACACGATGGCACAACAGATGGAGAAAAACCAAAAATTCTTCTTTACTCGTTGAGCCTACAGTTTAAGGTAATCTTACGATGACAAAACAGTGATAGTTTGGGGTTTTTTTTCCTTTTTATTATCTCTGAACCAGGTGCTCATAACTTTGTACCTTCCTTATCCGTTAGGGAATTCAAGTGACAGCTACAACTCCCTCCATGCGTGCGGTGAGGTTTGAAACGGGCCTGATTGAGCTGGAGCTCTCCAACAGACTGCAAACCAAAGCAATGCCTGGAAGTAGCAGCTACCTCAAACTGTTTGGAAAATGCCAGGTGGATTTGAATCTGGCACTGGGACAGATTGTTAAACATCAGGTTAGTGCTCAAAATCCTTGCATGTAATGTTCTTAATAGTGTGTGATTAAAAAATTACATAACCAAGCCAAGGGGCTGTTGTACAGTGAGGATTTTTTGTTTTGGGGCTTTTTTCCCTATACTATTAATAATATCTTAGAACTTCTCGGCCCTTTGGAGCAGTAATAGCCTTTCTACTGAGTCAAATTCAAAACTTTTGTTGATATTGATACAATTTTTAGAAGATTTGAGTGAAATAATAAGACCAGAGAAGATCCAAACTTTGCTAGACCTACTATAATGTTGTGGTTTTAGTAGAGTAAGTTTAGTAAGACCAGAGATGATCCAAACTTTGCTGGACCTACTTTTTGACCTGGTTTTGTCTGTCTTGGTTTGACAGTTGTACCTCTTGTATTCTTTAACCTGCTGTTACCTGGGATTACCCCTTCTAGCATATGAAAGTATTTGTGATGCCTAGAAACATGCAAGCAAATGGAAATCTTGGGACCTATCAATCAACTGCCACAATAGAGGAACTGGATATATATATATGTTAATGTTGGTTAACAATTAATGATAAACAAGGAAAATAATGCTGTGGTGAGAATTTAATGCCAGAATATTGAATATCCTCAAAGGGGCTTTGGCTAGAAGAGGGAAAGGGAAAAGGAAACATCTTAACTTGTTTTAATTTTATATTTTGTCAAATGCAGTAATTTGATTTTTTTTTTTTTTTTCTTCCCACTCCATCTCTGAATTCTTCCCTGCTGCAAACCTCTTCCCATTTTTTTGGAAATGTTTTCAGGTTTATGAAGAAGCTGGCTCAGACTTCCATCAAGTTGCCTATTTCAAGACTAGAATTGGATTAAGAAATGCTCTCAGAGAAGAAATCAGTGGCTCATCGGACAGGGAAGCTGTGCTCATTACTCTGAACAGACCCATTGTTTTTGCCCAGCCCGTGGCCTTTGACAGAGGTATTATAGAGACAATTGCTACAAATTTATGTTCATACTGAGGAAGAGATTTTTTTTTTTCCCCTAAGAGGTTTGATTATTCAAAATTCAATATATTTCATGTTAAGTAGATGAGAAATTTGGGAGATCTCCTCCATGCCAACAGATTGATAATTCTGTCACCAAACATCAGAAATTCCATTTGTTGAGGTGATTAGTTTTCAGATGGTTTGGAGGGAGTTGCTGCTGTAAATTTTCACAGATAAATAATGCTGAGAACAGCAGGACTTTCTGTATTTTAATGTATTAACTCTGATGGTAAATGATCAGCTTTGTCCATCTTGTGCTTTGAAGCCTGAGCCCGATCTCTGCATCGTGAATGTGTGTGTGTCCATTGTTATACATCCTCTGCCTTCAAGTAATGGAGGAGCTGTGAAAAGAAAAAAAAAAAATTAGTGAATGTGCATTGGTTTTTTTAACATGTTGATTTTAATTAAGCACTTTCGGTTTCCTCATCAAGCTGTGCTGTTCTGGCTGAACTACAAGGCAGCGTATGACAACTGGAACGAGCAGAGAATGGCTTTGCATAAAGACATTCATATGGCCACGAAAGAAGTGGTGGATATGCTGCCTGGCATCCAGCAAACCTCTGCACAGGCCTTTGGCACCCTGTTCCTTCAGCTGACTGTCAACGACTTAGGGATTTGCCTGCCCATCACAAACACACCCCAGGTAAGCAAAAACATGACTGTTAGAACTCTGCTAAAATGCCAATTTGTGCGTGGTACCTATACAAGAACCAGGTGATACTGGTTTTATGAAAGGAAATACGTGGGCTTTTTTGCAGGTAAACCTAATTATAGATGTTCATGTCCAGAGCTAGAAAGTAATCAGTCAATCTGTACGCTTAAGATTGTTCATAATTGTACCTATTGAAATAAGCACAAAAAAACCCCCCCCCCAGATGAAGATGAAAGCTACTTTTTGTCATTGTTCAATCAAATCCTTTGTGACCCTTCTTGGAGAAAAGAATTGATCATGGACTTGTGTTCTGTGATCATGGGGCCATATGGATTTATAGCCCTTGATCAAACTTGGATTTTTGTTCCTTTCCCAGATAAGCTTGACTCCCACTGTCCTAATAAATTTATAATGTAGGTGTGGCATTTAAGAAAGAGCAATGCAAGGCATTGTATGGGCAGAGGTGATGCTTTGGAAACTCTGCAGAGAAGGAAAAACACGAGAATATATGAATAGGGGATCAGTTTTCTACTAGGGAAAGATAAATGGCATTTGGTAAATGTACGATATCACTGTGACATTGCACTGACCAGCAAATTCTCCCTGTGATGTTATTTTCCAGTCGAACCACTCTGCAGATCTTGACACTGGCTCTGCTTTAGTCCTGACTATTGAAAGCACACTCATCACTGCCTGCTCCTCAGAGTCTTTAGTTAGCAAAGGTCATTTTAAAAACTTCTGTATCCGCTTTGCTGATGGCTTTGAGACGAGTTGGGATGACTGGAAACCAGAAATACGAGGAGATCTAGTCATGAATGCATGTAAGTGGCGGTGATTTCATACTGGACAAGAGTATTTCAGATATAAACCAAATTTTGCTCTTCCCCTTGACTTGAAAAATGGCTGAGCTTTCCCAAAAAACCCAAAGGAAAGACTTTGGCCTTTTGAAAACAAAATAATATGGATCTAACAGGTTATATTCCTTTGTTGTTGTTCTTTTCCTTTATTAATAAACTTTGTTGCTTTATATATCATTGTATAATTTAAGCTCTGTCTGAGAGATGTTGGAAGAGTTGGATGCATTGCTTTTATATAATTTCATAAGTTCCCAGTAAATTTTAATAGTCTAATACAGAATATATATATATAAAATATATATATGAAAATATATATATATAGATGGAAAATGTAACATTTTAATGGAATTTTAAATT